>JAOWBL010000018.1:19097296-19116150 GCA_028564865.1 Zenarchopterus dispar
AATACTTCCCATTCCTAAAAAGACAACAAAAAAAAAAAAAAAAGGCAGCTCAGGTTAGCATCAACTAAAAAATAAAACTAAAATATGAAATACTAAAAAATAAAACTAAAATATGAAATACACAGTACATGCCAGTGAATGAGTGATTTCACTCAAAAAAAAAAAAAAAAGAAACCTTGGTCTTTCAAATTGATTGGCTCCAAGATCAAACATACTACCAGGCGGTGGTGCATTTGTTATGGAAAAGTCCTGATTATTACAAATATTCCCATATTTTTGCACTTTCTGAAACTAGTGTTGGTGAACTTCTCCACTGTGCTAAAAAATAGATAGAGCTGCCATTAATGGGTTGTTAATAGACTTATTAATGGCAGACATTTTGACATATGAGAGCAGGAACAGCACGGCACATTAATAACTTCCATAATGGCTGCTGTCATTGTGGCGTGAGAGTTCTAGTTTTTTCGTTATATGCATACTGGTCACTGGCATGGCTCACTGAGACACCTGAATAGAAGTGGGCCACTGTGACGGCTACTAACTATACATTGGATTTTCATGCTAAGACCAGTTATAAATGCGGAGGTGATTGTGATGTATGTGACTTGTATGAATCGTTTAAAACTTGAGAATCATTTTACTGACTCATGAGTCACCAAGTCACGAGTCCTTGTGTTTATTAACTCGTTCACTGACTCGTCGCTGCTACCTCTAGCTCAATTCACTGTAAAGATGAAACTGGATAACATGTGACTATTGTGGGACAGCCTATTCTGTGTATTTTTATAAAAATATTAAATTAATCACTGTTTTATTGCTGTGGGAAAAGTGACAGCCCTCTTTACTCATTTCAAAATCAGTCCCTGCTATGTGCTCTGAATGAACCAATCACTTTGTTGGCTCCACTCATAAACAAACATAGCACTAAGTTCCTGACTTCCAGCCCAGAAAGGTGCTCCATAACCTGAACTGAAACTCTGCTCTGTTAGTTTCTGAGTGACAGTGTAGAAAGAAATCCAGTTACAACGTTGTCTGTAAAAAAAAAAAAAAAAAAAAAAAAAATCTTTAGCCATGTCCATTGCAACTCTTCCTGCAACAGTGTAAGTGAAATCACCGTAATAACCACATGCTGGCTGTGTAGCACAACATCTCAGCTTTCAGAAATGCTGGAATTTTAATTGTAATTTTGCATCATTGTTTAGGCCTTTTGGATTAATGTTCTATGTGTGACTAGGCTTCATTTTGAAAATGAAATTTCCTTAGAGAATTTTTAATCTTTCAATTTTTTTACAATAAAATGGATCATTTTTCCATTTCAAATCAGAGGTTCTAGCATTATGAATCGGTGATGAACTAGGAGTGGATGGAGCTTGTGTGTGTACACTAGGTGAGTGACTCAGAAACTTGAACCACTCAAAAACACAATTGCAGAGGAACTCCTAGTAATTCGAGCCCGTAAAATGAATCGAGTTTCCCATCACTATGGGGTAAAACCTCATACAGGCAGCCACACAAAAAAATATTAACCTCCTAAGACCTAGTGCTATTTTTTTTTTCTTTTTGCTTTGGGCCCTAGTTAAGAAAATAAATATTATGACATACACAACAAAATGTGTGATGTCCATATATGTGTCCGTTAGGTCTTGTCACATCAGTGTGATTCTGAGTCTTGCTACTCCTGAAGCCTTATGCAGAGTTATTGTTAAGAACATTGCAATAATAATAATATTAATATTAATAATAATAATAATAATAATAATAATAATAATAATGACGATGATGATGATGATGCATGCAAAGATACAAAACAGGATGGATATTTCATCTTCAACCGCAAAATTGCAAAACTAAAATAACAGTTTTTTGTGGGAAGGCTTGGTCAGATTTGTCTCTACTGAATCATGCTGGAGTAGCATTTGGGGAATCCAGTAAAAAAAAGTTTGAGTTAAGCAGACTCATGGTTACTGATGTCATATTGTGCTAAAATAAAGCTCAAAATGGTCAATAGTCAAACCCTTTTCAACTAATGATCCATACAGAAGACATAAAAAAGAATATTTACAAGCTGTGAAAAACTAAACACAGTCTTGGACAAATTTGTTGGTACCAATAAGGGTCACTAAAACAATGCATCTTTCCTTCTGAACAATGATTTAACTTTAAGTATTCATCGCATGTATCTTGATGCCTTTTGGATGTGGTGTGGTGTAAAAGAACAGAGAGAAGAATTTTTGTTTACAAGGATATTCTACAATAGTCTACCAAGATTTATTGGTTCCCCAAAATATGATTTAAAAAAATCATTGAAATAAAGTCATTACCTTGAAGGCTCTTTGATTGGGGAGACTGTGTCCTAGGAGGTAGAGGAACCATCAGCCAGCCTGAAAGTCAGTGGTTCAGTTCCTGGCCCAGCAGTCCACATGTTGAAGTGTTAAAGGTCTATGAAACTGTAGCCAACTCTCCAAAATGTGGCTACATCAGAAAATAGCAGCCCCTTGTTGAAGAGAAGGATGGCGTACAGAGCACAATGAAATCCCAAGACTATCAATGAAACATAATGGCAAGTGTCAGAAAGCTCAGCCTCAGATGCAGGTCATGGGTGGTCCAACAGAAAAATGAGCCATTAAATAAATAAATCTTAAATGACTATGCACTGTCATCTTAGTAAACATTTATCAAAAGACGTGAACATGCAATGTGGAGAAGACGACCTACAGAACTAAGAGAGCTTGAGCAGTTTGCCCATGATGGCTGGGCGAAAATACATAACTGTTCATGCCATTTTCATTAGTTTCATTATGTAAAAAAATTGGCACAAAAAATTTTTTTTTTTAATAGGATGCCAACATATTTATTCATGCATGTCAAAACGCCAGCATCCATGTGAATATTGTGTATGCTTTATGACTCTCTAGTGACAACTCAATCCTTCAGTATGAGGAGAGAAATGAAATTTGGGGCGGTGTTTCTGTGTCCATAGACCTTTTTCACTGCAGACATTTTGCTTCAGAAGAGAAACAAACGCAGGACCACATTTGTTTACAATGACTCTGTTCAGTAAAGTGAGCTGTCAAGCAGATACTAAGAGCCATCTTGGATAAAATCCGAAATGCTGAGCTAGCTCAGTTGAATGGAAAGCAGGTTTTGATATTAATATTTTACGCCTGTGCTATTTCTGCTGTGACAAGCCAAAATGTCTCCAACACCTATTTTATTTCCTTTTCAAGAAGGCAATTTTAGCTGAATACAAGGAGAATAAAAATAAGAGTAGGTTATTAAAACTACATAATATGGAACATCACCCCCTGCAAGGTTTAACAGGTTTAACAGATGAAAGATTGCAAAGATGATAAAGTCAAGGGCACTGAATGTCAGATAGAGGTGGATGTTGAGAGAATCTACATATTCATATGTAAAATTGTATGAAGATGTGGAAATTTCATTTGAATTCAAGTGGGCAAAATTGTACCTGTTTTGGGTAAAAAGTATGTAAAAACCTGACTATCAAGATGTTTTTTTCCAATACAAGTACAACACGACTGTAGCCAGCGATGCACAGATTACATGTTTGTCCTGTGAGAAGTTGATTTATTTTTGATTGAGCCACAACCATGAAGATGGGTCACAACATAAACAGGCATTTTGATTTTTTTAAATGCAATCAAAAGCACCTGGCTACTCCTGAATAGCTGAACTGGGGGCAGAGCAGTGTTTAACAATGAAGGCTTTTTTAAAAAAGGGTGCACTCCAAAAATGTGGCTGATAAACACTGCAGGCGGGCCAAAGTTTTTTGATTTATTAAGCATTCAAAGATTTGACAGTGAAATAACTAACAATTTCACCAACCAACAAACACGAGTATCCACAGTTCTGGAAAATGAATTCTTTCCAGTGATTTTATTGGTTTTATCTCAATTAACTCAAACTTGAAATGTAGAGATCATAATTATTCAAAGCTAATAAGAGAGGGGGTAAAGCCTGGTATGGCTGGGAGCACTGGACACTCCTGTTGGCCAACACATCAGTCTAAATATTGCAATCAAGACCAAAGTGAGCTGGCTCAATGTCTGAAAACATCTAAGATTTGAAAAAGAAACACACATTTGTCTTCCTCAGTCTGTAAAACCCCAAAGGAGGTCTCGTGCTGAGGTGTGAGGCTAATTAACTCAACCCTTCATTTCCAGTCACTAATCTCTGTAATTCTTCACACCTAGTTGCTTCATATTCTCTACATTTCATATGATGGACTGAAGTAAAAAGCTAAAACATTATTATAAAGACAAAGTTCTTAAGGAATATCAATTTTAAACTGTTCATACTCAAATATGTTTACTTTTATTTTTATTTTATGCTTTTAATTGTTTAAGTCAACCTTTAGTTTTGCAGATATATCACCCTTTCTTGGGGATGCTGCCACCGTCTCAGTCCTACTTCCAGTTTACTTGAGATGGGAGTGATATAATACAAATAAATTACAGTCCCTCAACTAAAGAACATCACAAACCAGGCTATTGTGTTTTTTTTTTTTTTTTTCACACTGGTGGAAACTGTTACACAGCAGGAGCCACAATCCAGTGGCTTAAACTGCTATTTGCAAGATTGTGGTGTAAAACTAATTGTTCTTTTTGTTTCCTGAATCTGAAAAAAGGTGTTCCCTTTCTCCCAGGTTACCATTGCTGTTGGTTTGGCGGGTTTCGCTTGCGTTCTCCTCCTTGTCCTCTTCGTTCTCATCAACAAATACGGCCGGCGCTCCAAATTCGGTATGAAAGGTAAGTCTACATAAGTTGGAGGAGAAGATGAGCAGGCAGTCCTTTAGCTTTGTTTGGCTAATTTCTGCTAGTTGCATCATTGTGCAGACTCAATTCCACCATCTAATCTTCTCAAACCTTTGTTTGCTAGAAATTTCACATGAACACCTACTGTAGCAGTCCCACTTTTAAGCACTACACTGAAGCACTTTCACATGCCCCTTTAATGTCATCCACAGTATTTTTTCCCCTTTGGAATGGGTGTGTAATGCTCTTGGTTACTCTTTTGCATTGCCAGTAACTGACCACTGAACATTGTAGCTTTGGCAGTCATCTATTCACAAATATAAAGGAAGAAATCAATACATTAGGAGGGTGGTCGTGCAAACATGTTGTGTGAGTACAGATGTTTATATGTTCACTGTATCTGTGCTGAGCAATCACAGAAGGGACCTCGAATTAATTAGTGAGGTTGGCTCTGTCAATCATGCACAGGAATTCAATAGGATTAAAGCGGCTTTTGTACATGCTGAGTGTTCATTTTGGGTCAGCTCCAGGTTTTGCTTATCTCTGCTGTTGCTGTTGTGGCAGAGAAGAAAGCTGTTGAAGCGCTGATCTGGGAGCAGAGTGGGGCCAAGCAGGTGTTGCAGCTGCTCACTTCCTGGTTCAGGTTCAAGTATCTGTCCACCTGGGCGCCAACCAAAGGTTTTGACAGGTTGCTGAACTGAATGCTGGCTTTGTACATGTTTGGAGATGTGAAGTCATTGAGCTTGTGCCTATCTCAGATTGCATTGTCATCCCATGTAAAGGCGTGCAGTCACAACTGTTGGTTCTGCTCCTTATTAGCTTTTGGATTTATGTATCTTAAGTTGAGGAGTTGTGTTTTCCTTCCATAAAGCTATTTGCTCATAACATGCCACCATGATCTTCAAACAATACATGTTGTTCATTACATACAGTGAGTATGGTATAAAGTACCATGAGCTGCTACCACCTTTTAATTAGCTGCTTTACAGGATTAGAGTTTCTTTACCTCAGCGAAGAACTCTCCTGTAATAATTTAGAGGGTGGCAATTATTGCATTGGCCTAAATCTGACTCTAATCAAGGATAAGTTTTAATGAGGCTTCACAGGCCTGTTTGTAATGTCACATTAATTTTTAGCTCTGCTAACAAACTGATTCCTCACACACATATATGCAAGCACACACAAAGAACAACAACAAAGACAAACTAGATAAAGCCAAGGTTTTGCAAACAATTAATCTATTTTTAGCAGCAAGTTTTTGTCTTTACATCTACCCACAACTATGAGTCGCACTTTTATTTACTTCACAATCTAATGTCTTCCGCATTGGAAAATCAATTTACATATGGCTGCACTCATCCTGTCAGGCAGGAATCTTTGTTGCAGGGCTGTCTTTTTACACTTGTTATTAAATTCAAATCAAAGGAGATGTACTGTCTCATATTGTTGCTACCACCCTGACCTCAACATGTTGTAAACCTCACAGTACCCTACATTGTCGCAGGGGGTCAAAAGGATGCTTCAAGTGCTACTTTAGTTCTTTATAGAAGGATTGCTGAGGGATGATATTTACCTGCACAGCTGATTTTATTTATTTTATTGTGTGAAGGCAGAGTTGGCAATCACTAACTCAAATCCACCACAAAAAGGATTTTGTTTTGAGAGCTAGCTACTTTAGCATATTATTTTTGCAGAAGACTTTAAAGGTTATTTTAGTGTTTAAATATTATGAACCATTATAAAAAAGGCCAACTACTTTAGCATAGTTTTCAGTCACCATTCAAACATTAAATGAGTGACATTAGGCTGTTACCAAACGATTTCATTTTCATTTCAACTTTTCATTCTTTTGAATCTTATTTCTTTTCTTTTGGTTCAAACACACATCTCTGGCAGCTGTTTCATGTGATGTTAGGACTACTCAGAGCCAACTTAGCATTTTCAGCATTTATCATGAAAGATTCTGCTTTCTTTTGTCTTTTGTGTAGATTTTGGTCAGACTGCTTCCTCAAGTGCTTTTGAGCTTTGTTGCTTTGCTTAAGGTAATAGTTACCTTTATTGAGGACTATTGTGGCACTTTGAAGATTGAGAAAAATCACTAAGTTGAGCTATCAGCAATATGCAAGTTGGTTTAATTATATAAGTAACATATATATATATGTTACTTTTATGTAATTTTGGAGTGTGTACAAAATATATAGTGAGAGTGATATGTCCAATACCTCTCTGCCTTATTGTGGTTATAATGCTCAGTTTTATAGTCTAAAGCTGAGCATTAAACTATAAATAAGCAACAAATCAATATTACTGCTTCCATGATTCCTCATTTGCTACATAGTACAACTGACTGATACAACAACTCAGTTTGAATAGAGATGCTACTTTCTGCGCTGGCAATGTGAGTGATTTGAGGGGTAAAAGACATCAAGGGAGGTGGTGTCTGTGTGGACCTCATACTGTTCTGTACAAAGGCCAGATTTGTACTCAGTGTGTGTTTTCTTCTCCCACTCTTGTTCTGGAGAATCAGCTGGAAGGCCTGAAAAAGTCATTACCTTTGGATGGAGCCATAATGGATTTTCACTTCACTAAATCACTGTGGCTCTTTTGGTAGCTGGAGTTTGATCACCGACCATTTCTGGGCATCCAATAAAGTCTCTTTTATTTATTTATTTATTTTATTTTTCTGTGGCTGTGTGTGTGTGAGAGAGATGCATTCAGTTGATTTGCTAGCATGTCTAGGTCCACCAGCAGCTCCTGCTACTGCTGCCCTTCATTTCCAGCTGCTCAGTGTATGTGGATCTTTTCTGATTTTATGAAAGATACTTTATCTATATGTGTGTACTCAAACTGCAATAACTTGTTGCTCTTATCCATATGCAGCTAGCTTACCTCCCAGTTATAACATCCTGTAGCCAAAGCATCAGGCTCTTCTTTTACATGGAGATTCATACCAATGTGCTTTGATGTGTCCTTTCCATGTTTTTTTGTCATCAGGAAATCAAAGCATCTTTTCAAGAGGAAAAAAAAAATCCCCTTGACTCAGAATGTCAGTAATAAGTATTTCTTTGCTCCTGTTGCTTTGAGTTCTACCAATACGAAAAAAATGCACATTGTTTTCCCACTTCTAAATATCCTAAATATTCTCAATAAAACATTCTAAATAAAAAATATAAATAAATAAAATTCATCATTTTACATAGCAACAACTAACAAAAGTCATCTCAGGGCATTTTATAGAGAAAGTAAACATTTTTAGTCCTTTTCAATATAGTCAAGTGAAATTGAATTATAATCCAATTAAATTCTATTTATTGCCATCTGTTTAAAACTGAATTAATTCCAGTTCAGTTATAATTATAATTGCAATTAATTTTGTGGCTCTGTGTTGTTAATTGAATTGGATAATTTAAAGTTTATTTCCTATGTCTAATTTTCTGATGGGTGAAAAATCTTTCCAAATGAATGGGGAATCTTTGCAAATTAAAGATTTTTAAATTTTAAATACAAATATAATATCACTCTTCAGACCCATCCAAGATGGTTTTGTTTGTAATGTGGTTGTGAGCAGTTTTTATCCATTCATCAACTAATCTGAGCTCTTCTGGGGAAATATCAAAGCATTCTCAAGCCAGCTGAGAGAGTGGAGCTGCCAGCGAACATTGGTATCCATTTCAAATTCCCTCCCATTTCAGATGTCAGTTTGGTGACAAAATCAGAAGTGGCAGCTGCTCTTTGCTGATTCTTAGTTGCCTGCTCTTAGCCAAGCTTCGTCCTCTGAATCTTTCTAGGCCAACACAGTCACAGTTGTCTGTTAGTAAAATTAACAGTACAGCGAAATGTATTCTCTTTAAACTTTCAATGAGTGTGCTCTGTTAGTTCTTTACTCACAGCTCAGGAGGAAATACACAGTTACGCGTCAAAAATGGCAGCTAGGGTTGCTGCTATCCACACCCTCCTCTGTGTCACAATGACAGGATAATAAAGAAAAAACAGCATTAGCCACTCCTAATTATACATAGAGTTGTTTGTCTTCACCTGATGTGGTATAATAAAATTTGCTGTCCTGTAAAGTTGTCATGTATGTGAAATCTAGCCATGGAGACCAAACTATTTTTTAACCTATCCATTATCATTTGTTTAGCTGCAAAGTTGGACATCTAAATGGGGGTTGGGAGAGTCTTCAGTGGAGACTGACTCGCATTTGTAGCAAGCCCCCAGCAGTGAGTCAAGGAACTGCAACTTGTCTTAGTAACGGTTTGGCTTCAACTGAGAAGTTGGAATGTTGGTGCTTGATGGAGAGCCAAGCCAGATGAGACTCCTGGGTTTATTCACCTGTGGACAGTTGATGCAGGATTGCTGCTATCCACACCCTCCTCTGTGTCACAATGACAGGATAATAAAGAACAAACAGCGTTAGCCAGCTGCGTTCATACATATAACTTGCACCATTTGCACAGCACCCACTGTAGACTTTGACTTTACCGATGACCTGTCTCTGAAAGCACGGAGAATCTTTATCCTTAAGGGGTTGCATTGTGACTTTTTATTTGGTGGTTATGCTAGAGCAGACATCAAACTGTTGTAAAATCCAACCATT
Organism: Zenarchopterus dispar; assembly: GCA_028564865.1. Lineage (NCBI taxonomy): Eukaryota > Metazoa > Chordata > Actinopteri > Beloniformes > Zenarchopteridae > Zenarchopterus > Zenarchopterus dispar. The sequence goes on from JAOWBL010000018.1 coordinate 19,106,669, forward strand.
TTATTGATGTCTTGTAATTTTGAACAACAATGAATGGCCAGTGTGTTTGAATTTTGTTTCAACAATATATTGGATCCAATAGGAAACACTGAAATCTTGGTGTAGAAAACATCTCACTGGCTCTTATTTTGAAAGTGAACAACAGAAGAAAGCTGTTTTTTGCAACCAATTTTTGGGGATTAACTTATTTGACAAAAGAGCAAGCATGGTTGTCACACACAGTACATTTGATCCACACAATCAGTTGTTACATAATAGAAGGTACTTGCAACAGTTTTCTGTCTGTGGTGTTGACGTTGCTAATGACTTTTCTGCCTCAAATCAACAGAAATGAACTCCCTTCTGAGTTTGGCTCACCCAAATTAAAAGGCTTTTTTTCAACTGGGGTATTAAACACTACCTGCATCAGTGATCAATGACACTCAGGTGGAGGTCATCCTGAGGTAGTTGTATAAAGCATGAAGTATAAAATGAACATCTAACATTTTTATAATTCTGTCTACCCCACACATTAGAATTTTTTTAAATCAAATCAATACAGAAAGTTTTCATGTATTTGATTTAAACATGAGCTGGACAATGGGACTTTGACGTGTGTGTGTAGATAGTATCCACACACACACAAACATACCCTGCAGCCGCCCGCAGCCTATGATCCAGACGTGTGTGTCAAGCCGACTTACCCTCCTCTCCGCTACATTACCTTAACTTGGCTTGGGGATGATCAGCACATGCACACACACCTACACACACAACAGCAGCAGCATTTACTGCATCACTGCCTCACTTGGCCTCCAGTGGCCAGGGTGAGCTCTGCCGCCAAGCTGTCAGACATGTCCGTCTGCAGAGACTCACTATTGCCATATGTCTGAGCAAATGTCAAGCAAGTTGTTAGAAAAATATCTTTTTCAGTTAAGTTCCTTGTCAGATGTAACAAAATAGCAGAAAACTCTGGTTGCAATTATTAGTATAATGGATACTTTAATGAAAATGTGAAGAAATTGATCATTTTCCATTGATATAGAGGTGTTGTTTTTCAAAATTTTAATTCACATATGAACACTAACATGCTTATGCAGTCCTCCACCAAGGACAATGCAGTTTTTGCATAATATTGCCATCAAACCAACAAACAAAAGAAAATAATCACACAAAGGCAAAAGCTGAGTTCAGGCAAAGGAATGGTCATCATCGTCATTAGCAGAGACACAGTGATACAGATCAAAGAGAGACACAAAACTCGTCTTTGTTGCATCACCTGTGTTTGTCCTGTACTCAGTTGCTGCAACACCATCATTTTCATAGTCTGTTATTCATTTTATCTGAACACATGCAACAGATGGATACAGCAAGAAATTGGCAACAGAGCCACCGGGAAGGGCTTCTTTCTCCCTCTTTATTTTTTGTGCTGCAGCTCTTCCCAGAAACAGAGCCATTTTTAGAAAGTTCCTCTCTCCATAGTCCCTGTAGTCATTCAGTTGATTTTCAAATCATCTTTGTCTCTGATGCATCATCTCAGAGACCCCTAATGCTTTTAGCTATACCCAAAAAGGATTTGGATCGGTCTGCTACCTCTCGGCCACATCATGATGTCACATGTTCTTCTACAAGTCTTTTTGCACATTGTATAGAAAGTAAAATGACATTAAAAGTAGTGTTTACTTATTTATCTGGTTTAAAGTTGCATGAGAGCCTTCCCAAAGAGTTTAGCTGTGGTGCCATCTGTGCCTAAATGGATATAGTGCCAAGGTAGCCTGGGGTTGTTGCTGTATATATTGTGCTCCTGGCGCAAACAGGGTTTCTATTTTTTGTTGTGCTAGAGCACTAAGTGTCTTGTGTCCTCTTTGAGTTTTCTGTGGAGATGAATACTGCTGTTGATCCCTGAAAGGCCAGTGTTTCAGACTGGTCTTGTTGAATGCACTTTACTGGGTGTTTGGAAGCTTCTTAGCTTTTACATCTTTGCTATCAATAGTTCAGAAAGTTGTCGTGTGTCCTTCTGAGTTTACCAGTAGCTTAATATAGAAGTTTTGAAATGTCAGGATATGGCAAAGTAGAGGTGTAGGAGTAGAAGCAGAACACTTTCTGAATCGCTGCAGCAGTGTTGTCATCCCTGAAGGGAAAAGTTCAGAGAGGAACAAGTTTGTTCTACTCTTTTTATGCCGGGAGATGTAACAAGGAGGAGTTATGTGGAATCAGGCACATGTCTGTGTTTGAACAGCAGAAACATTTTACTTTTGCAAGAGTAGAAATGCATTTACTCTCTTGACCATTTACGAGGCCAATCTTTCCTGAACATTACAGACAATTTCACCAAGACAATTAAAACTCCAGATGGTTGATTATGAATCAAAACACATTTAGGATGAACTCAAAGGTCAAGGTACATCACTGTCTGATCATACCATCTTTTTGAACAATTTTTGTGAATGGTAGGACAACACAAAACTGAATGTGCAATCTTTAACCCCAGTTCCTAAGCAGTTGGGACAATGTAAAATGTAGATTAAAAAAAAACAGAATGCAGTGAGGACAGGTAAAAAATTTAATGTCTAAACTATTACTATTTCATGAAAAATATTAGCTCATTTTGAATTTGTTAGCAGCAACATCAACAAAAGGCTCAAAGTGAAACACCTAGACAGACATGTGGGAACTAACTTTGTTAATTGACAAAAAGCCAGCCACTCTTCCAGAAATGACAGTCTAACAACACAGTTTACTGCAGCTTCCATAAGTAGTAGACCTCTGTCATGAACTTATGTGAACACGATCTAGAAATGCTAATGAGTTTTCTGAGCTAAAGAATTTAAATTGGAGTAAGGCTAAGTGGACAACTGTCTTGTGGTAAATTAAATAAAAAAATTGAGATTCTTTATGGAAACCATGGATGCTGCATCCTCTAGACTAAAGGGTGAAGGGATCTCCTGGGTTCTTATCAGTCCAGAAGCCTGCATCTCTGGTATTGGAGAGTCTTACTGCCTATTGTATTTTCAGTTTGCACAACTGGTAAGAAACACATCAATGCATTAAAGGTATTTTGAGGTTTTAGAGCAACCTATGATCCCACTTAGCCAACATCAGCTCCAGGGAAAGCCTTGAACCTTCAAGCAAGGCGATACTAAACAGTATAATACATCCTTTCCCAAAGCATGGTTTTGTTGTTGAAAGTTCTAGGACCTAGAACTTTCAAGTAGTCAACTGGCCAAGCAGCAGCCCAGACTCCTTTCAACAATTGGATGCATTTGGTGCATCATGAAATGAGAAAGATGACAAATAACAAGGACTGCTGATCAGTTTGAATCCTATCAGATAAGACTGAGACGATATTTCACTCATCTAACGCTAGCAGCTGGTCTCCTCAGTTCCCAGACATACACAGGCTGTTGTTAAAGGAAGAGGGGAGCCACACAGAGGTAACATTGAGAGATCAAATTCAAAATCACCTTTCACTGTTAAAAACATGTGAACTTCAATCTGACGTCCGTTCAATGTTCTGCAAATAAAATATGGGTTTAAAATATAAGTTTATTATTGCTTTTGATTAAAGTTGAAACTTTCCTGTATTTCTATTTTCAAGTTCTGTATGTGTTGACCCCGTGACCCAGAAATGGAACAACGGGTTTAGAAAATGGATGGATGGATGGATGTATGTGCTGATGGGTGTAGTTTTTGCTCAGTGGTAAATGAAGAGGTGGGGTTGTGGTTGAGGGAACGGCATCATTTAAATTCCTAACCAGTTTTAGCCACTTCTAGGAACAAGCTCTCGTACTGCAGTAGCATGCTGAGACCAGGAGACCTGACCAGACACCAGTACTGTCGCTACACCTGTGCTACCTATTAAATGTAGCTTTGCTGTATTTGTTGTGTGTCCGCGTATTATTCTTGTAAGAGAAGAACCCTGAGTGGCAGGGGTCTCAACAGTGATTGTTGTGAAAAATGGACTACAGTTTAAGTAAACAACTGTTTAATAATATGTTCTTTTAAAAGTCTTAGTTTCACTGTTTAGTATTCACTGTCTCCACACATCCATAGTCTTATCAGCCTTTTGCTGTTGGCAGTATTTCTTTTGCTTAAATTTCAAATCAACAGTAAGCTTTATGTTTCCATGAGAATCTTGGTCCACTTTCTAGAGTAGGTAATTGTAAACACATTTGTGAACTTTAATTCAACCTCACATTCATAAAGCACATTCCTTATCCTGGAAGACTCTCCTAATGGTTTTAGTGTTAATATATTCTGCTGTTTACATGACGCCTTGAAATACACTCCTTCACTGCGCTGCTGATGAGTTTCTACCAAGCTAATGAACATTAAGGGACTGTGTCTCACCAGTCAACCCTGAAGTACAGCGAACACAGCTTGGGCAGCACTTTCCACATGTTGTAATACAGAGCTGACTGTTCCCTGTTGCCCACAGCAGACCAGCAAGAGGCAGTTGTAAATGCTGCCCACCTCATCATTATAATTATCACACAGGCAGGTTAAAGGATGGTTAGTGGCTTGGTAAATAGTTTTTGTCTGCCGTCTGAATTGTCTTATGTGACGGGGATTGATATTTGGTCCATTATACTCTATGAGACAGCACTGAGAGGTGGGAAGCTAATTTTCAGGGTCTTGGATGACGTTATTGCTGAATTCTTTTAATCACAATGTTGAAGAAAAGAAGCCTGCTGTGAAGGTTTTTAGCTTCCATTCAAACCACTATTTAAATCAGTGTGAATATTTGCCACCGGCACAGGAACTCACGTTATGTAACAACTAAATGTGGGTAGCTTCATACTCACTCCTACGCTGGCCAGCACTGTGTTTCTTTTATACTGTCAAATAGAAAATAGCAGCTCTTGCAATCAATTTCGCTGATAAATCAATGATAATGTCACGATATCTTCAACAATTGAAGCATGCTATAAATGAACTACTAGAGTGTAAATATTGCACTATAGAGTTGATGGTAGTCTTTCTTTGTGTTTATAGTGCTCTTTTGTGGGATATGGATTATATCATACATGTTTTATGGGTACTCAGTCCTCCATTTGTTCTTTAGAGGTAAAAGGTTCTTCACTCTAATAGTGTATTTTTTTATTTCACTAATATGCGAGTATGGATTCCTCTGAAAGTTACCAATAAGGTTATACCTTAAACTGATGCATATACCCACAGCTTTACATACATCTTTATTATATAATTATAGTCTTCCATCTTCAGTAAAAGGAATAGAAGTCCTTTTTCAAACCTTTTCACCTTCTATCCTGAAGATTTCATCAGTCTTTGTTTATATTGCAGTAAAGAGTATACTCATTTTCACTTCATAGAAACTCAACAGGAACTCTAGCAGTTCCTCCGTGTTGTCATGTGAATGTAATCTTGAAAGAGGTATAAAATCAGCCATCTCTTAAATTTAAAAAAAAAAACAGAGAATGAGTATTCAGATTTCACCTATTAAATACCTACAGTGCCAATACATTTTTTTTCACCTGCCTACAAGGTGCTGTCGGTGTTCTTAAATGAACTCAGTGGTAAAGGCTTATGTCATGGAAATATTAGCCTTGGCCATTCTATGGCCTACTTGAGTACAGTTAGTACAAATTCATGTTTTGTCTTTGGTCTGTTCTGCAAATTCATATTTTGTCCTTGGTCAGTTGTTCTCCACAGATGCAAGACCTTGTTATGAGAGTCAGCATGTTATGAAAAACATTTAGTTTAGTCTTGAAGCTTCTGCCTCTGTTTAAATCAGAGTGTGTTCCATATTACTGTGTCATTTCTGCATCAATGCTCCTATGTATGGTTTGACCCCTTTTCATGCAAATGTCATATTAAATCTGATGAACTTGGACCATGTCTAAAGTATTTATTTATTATTAAGTTAGGACTCAGTCTGGCTCAGATAGTCACCCTGGTTAAAATATATAGTACAGACGTATTGGTAGTTTTTTCCACAACAGCTTACACCCCTTCACATGCAGTGCTCTTCACAAGAACCCAGACTGGTCTTGCCCCACAAGGAGATCTCAGTCAAGACTCTTCTCCCGTGTCACTCCTCAGTGATGGAACAAGTTACCTGTTGCCACCGGAGCACAGTCATCCCTCTTTACATTCAAGAAGGCATTGATCAGTTTCCTCTTCCAAGAACACTTTCTGTCATGAGATGCACTGATCCACCCTTGAATGTCATCACAGTGATAGTTAGCCACACTTATTTAAATACTATTTTACATGCACCTACTTTGTGACCTACTGTTGAACTGTGGCTTGATTGTATTCCCCTTGTTGTATTCTGATTTGGATAAAAGTGTCTGCTAAATGTAATGTAAAGGAATCTACAACCTTGAATCATTTACCCAGGCAGATTCACAAAAAGAGTTTGACTAACTTTCATTCATGTAACCAGGAAAATAACTGACAGTGGATAAAAGAGAGAGGGTCAGTGATTTGCATATGACTTCTACATTTTATAGGCTTGAAACTCCAAACCAGTCTGAACTAGCAAATTCTTCAGGACAGAAGGTGAAATGTCTTCAAGAGAAGAAATAAGTCCAGATCCCTTGTTTCAAGCCTTTCAGAGTTCCCATGACCAGCACGACTAAACATATACATCTGCATATCATTGCATACTTTTCATAAAACATATTTCAAAGGGTCTCATACTAAATATACATAATTGTATTGAAAAAAACAAGTGCATGTAAACACAAGTACATAAAATTTAAAGACAAAATTGATATAAAATAGATAAAAGAATAGTAAAGTAAAATGACAACAAAACAATGTGGTTTAACAAAAGGTAGTTGCCCACAAAAGCACTTTAACCCTTTAATGCATAACTTACCCCAAAAACTGCATTATTACCATTATTTCTTAATTTCCAGATTTACAACAACTGTAAGTGAATTTATATGTGCCATATTGTGTAAAATCATATAAAGCCCATTTATGTATCATTGGGGTCATGTTTTTTTGTTTTTTGTTTTTTTGAGTGACAGCTAAATTATAGTATTATGCTTAGTGATTGCTGTAAAGGGTTCTGGCTTGGCCTTGAAGGGTCCTGGACCAAAGATGAGCTTTGCAGCTTGAAATGACTACACTCACCACTGGTCAAAGGCTACTAGCCAGGGCTAACCGAAGGGCTGTCAGGCTGACTGTAATAACTTGTTAGCTGATACCTCTTGTAGCCAGAGCAGCAGAGTCTGCAAGTTAAGCCACCTTTGAACCTGAACCATTCTAGTATCCTTCCAGCCTCACAAACTGGACTGCTAGGCAACTGCTTCCAACCGCTTGGGCCTGCACTTTGTCGGGACCTGTGCTTCAACACGATGGCTAGCTGAGGATCCTCCATGAGTTCCAGCTGGTACTGAAAGACAGTCCAAGCCTGAGCTCCACTAGGTTACCTGGCAACCTTGAATTCCCCCTGAGCTTGGCCAGAGCATAGACAGACCATGTTTCAGCTCTGGTAGAATTTGTTTCAGATACTATTTTGACGGAGACATCTGAAATGAAGATGGATGGACAGATTTGTTCAGAGTGAAGTTGTAGTAAATGAGTGTAAATTAAGATGTTAGCCTACTCATTTTGCCCATTTGCCCACTTTTGGATTAACTAGGGTTGAGGGGAGTCATCTCTCACTCCTGTGGCATCAGCCAGATCACTGAAAACTGGGTGTCAAACTGGCTCTTCAGAGAATCTATTGGTTTTCAATTTTCCCGGGAGTTCACCAGGGAGATATATGAAGTATAAAACCTAAGTGGCTTCTCTGCAACTCCGGGAAAAGAAATGAGACCTGTCCCAGAATAATCTGAGAAGTGTAGAAGAATCAGACTGCATCACAGGTTAAACCTAAATCATTCAGTGTTTATAATTACTATCAAGATCAAATGCAAAGCAAGCCCAAGTAAAGATAGCTGAATTAATATGCTCCAGTACCTTGAGCATGAGCAGCAGGGTTCTGAATCAGCTTTTTCTGATCTAAAATGCTTTGATCTTACATTTGGATCAAATTTAAAGCAAAAGCTTTTATCACTGTTGATAATATCAGCTTAACAGTTTTTGATCAAAACATTAAACCTATGAAAAATATGCAGAGATTTAAAATGCTCAACTCTAAAATTTGCTCAACTCTATTAACTCACATTATCTCAGCATCATCAAACTTGATCCATTGTCCTTTTCTTCTCATTCCCCAACTAGTGGAAGCAGATGACTGTCTTCTTTGAGTCTAGTCCTACTGAGGGTTGAATCTGTTTAATCAGGAGTTCTTTATCTTTACTGTTACCTTTGGCCCCATGTTTGCTAATGAAGTTTGTATCTCTGAATATGCAACACAACCAGTTGGATTCCTTATTTTGACAACATCCAAAGTGTCATTATTTTTCTAAAATTGTTACCCTTTTTCTGAATTGGGCTTTTATAGAAGTTGCAACTGCCTTAAAATTGTCTGATTTAATTGATAAAATATCTGCAACTACTTTGCCAACAGTGCTAAAAATTTGCAGATGAAAAATGTATAGATGAAAAATGATAGAATATACACTTAAGGATATAGATGAAATGTGGATTAAATAAAATACAGAAATATTACAGAAGAAAGAATGCAAAGACTGGGTTAACAGACTGGAGTTGCACTCAAGTGGAAAGAACTAAATCAATGTCTTGCTCATTCCCAGCCTTTACGCCATCTATACAGCCTAATTTATGCTACCCCATCAAATCGAGGGTGTCATAACATAGAGCCTCTCCATCGAAACAAACCCCCTCTGCAGAGATCTGTATCGTCGACATGCACCTCCAAAATTTCTCGACTACGTATCACGTTAATGCAGACTGAAAGAAACATGATTGGTAGTTTTGTTCTCCTTTTTCAAATTCCTGCCACTGTTTCTTCTTCGTCGTTTACAAGTCATTTCAATAAATGGTAATTTGCTGCAATGACTGTAAAAATGACTGATTCTCAAAATTTATTAGCTCCAGCTCACATAAAATATACTTTATATGATCCATTGCTTTGTTTGAGCTACGTACAGGAGGCAAACAAAAGGAAACTCAGTTGGCGGTGTAATTACAGAGTGACGTATAATGCAGAAGTATAAACGTCAGTGATGGCATGGGGCTGTGTGTAGCCAATATGCATCGCTGTTATGCTTAAGCATAAAACAGTAGTTGATGTTTGTTCCCTTTCAGAACTGATATCTGTAGCCAATTTTTATGGTGATCTGGCTGAGGGCAGTTGAGGCCTTTGTATGACAGCAGTGAGGACAGAGTACCTACTTGGTAACTTGACTTTGAGCTCTTGACACCTGGATTGCGAAGAATTTTATGTATATCCAAGACTCTTAAAACAAAGATGATGCCTGATTTAGCTTTTGTCACGGGTCTAGTTTTGGGTTTGGTTTATTTCTGGTTTGTGGGTCGACCTTTTTGTTGAATCTGTTGTTTTGTCGGACTTCCTGTGTTTCCCGCACCGGCTAATTACTATCACCTGTGCACGCTTG
>JAOWBL010000018.1:19116250-19131776 GCA_028564865.1 Zenarchopterus dispar
TTTGTCTTGTTTTGCTAATTAAAGTTCCATTAACTCCGCATTGGGGTTCAGTTCCTCCTTGACGCTCGTTGTGACAGCTTTTAAAACAAGATAATAAGTGAATGTGTTCATACTCCAAAAATACCAACATAACCAGAGCACTGGTGGAGTTGCAAAAGCGATTCTTGATTGAGTTTGTGGAAAAACCCTCCGTGTTATAAACATGAATTCTAAATCCTTTTACTTTACTATCATCCAAATAAAGTTGAGATGTACTAGAATCAGTTAAATATCAATTATTTTAAACATTTTCTTATTTCCCCACACAACAATAGTTCAGCAGCTTCAGAGCCTCAGGCATCTTGAAGCCACATGATCAGGCAGTGCTCCTCTTAAATATTGCACCATCCTACCCTTCAGACTCTCCTCCCATTTGCCCATTTATCCCACCAGTCTCCCATCAGTCTGCATTAGCACACCTATGGGACTGGCGGACCTTTGTATTATGGATAGAGAACACGTCTCCATTTTTCATAAGGTTGGTTAATGTTTCAGCTCCAGAGAGTAATTGTTGGGTAATAACAACAACAACGTGATTAATTATTCATAGATGCATGCAAGCACACACATAAAGTGAATCTGCTTTTCCTACTGACACACTCTTTGCTGTCTTAAACCTTTTGCTATCTATCTCTCCCTATTTCTCTCTTATACCCACCACCCACCCTCGGTTTTCTCACTGATGGAGTTAGTGAGCACCAAGGCTAGAACAATTAAAACAAAATTAATTTGAATGAATGAAAGAAAATTGTAGTAACTGACACTTCTGAGGCAAGACAAATTATCCTGCATGGCTGGTTTAGTAGCATTTTACAGTGGCCTCATCCCACCTCATTAACCTGTGTATTAACCCATGGAAAAACATTGTTAGTACACAGTGATGCGTAGTGGATTGGCGGATCTTTTTATAACTGAGGAACGGAATAATTACAACTCTTTGTTCACCTCTCTGGTGGTTGCATACAGTTGTTGAGTGTGAGCCTGTAAAGGCTAGCAGTAACTGAAGAACACATTACCTTGCCGTCATCTGCATGCATTTTTCAATGTTTTCTGAGCAACTGGAGATGCACAAGTTTTGCAGCCTGCTTTATGTCAGACCTCTGAAGCAGTTAAGGAAATGCCAAGACCATCTGTGCTGCTCTAGGAGGGTGTGAAATAAAGACAGAGTGTGTGCCATCCTGTGATGAGAGGTCATTACCGGCTCTTCAAAGACAGCAGATCATGTCAGTTATACAGGTCACAGTCTTGTGGGCCGGTGCTCCCCCTCCCCCCCTCTTCTATTCACATCATCTCTGACATTTTAACACTTGGTAATGAGTCCTCAAGTGTCTGGAGTTAAAATGTGGACTACATAAGAGCCATGATTTTGGGGGGCAGTAGCCAAGCGGTAGCTAACAGTGATTAGATGCCACCAGATGGCAGAGAGATGTTGCTGCTTGTAGACAGAGTAACCATCTCTCCTGACAGGCAGTACAAGGCCAGTTTATTTGTACAGCAGATTTCATATACCAGGAATTTCAAAGGGCTTCATATAAAACATACATCAAGATGCAAATGAAATATTTAAAAGTACATTCAAAATAGAATTAAAACAGCTAATAAGATTAAACACTCAAAACAAAAATAGAATAGGACAGCTCAATGCACAAAATTAGAAATCCAGTGCAGTGTGGGAAATTAGCAATTGTTTTGATCACCAATAACAAAGAGAAAAAACAGTTTCTAACCTTGATTTAAAACAGCCGAGAATTCTGGAAGCCCTGCAGTTTTCTAGAAGTTTGTTTCACATGTAAAAAGCATAAAAACTGAATTCTGCCTCTCCATATCTGGTTCTGACTCTGGGAACAGAAAGTAGACCTGACCATGACAACCTGAGGGCTCTGGCTGGTGAGTAACAAGCCAAAAGGTCCAAAATGTGTTTTGGTCCTAAACCATTCAGTGCTTTATAAACTAACAGTATTACTTTAAAGTAAATTCTTTGACAAACAGGTGGCCATTGTAAAGATCTGAGGTTGGATGAGGCCCTTTCTTGGTCTTTGTGAGGACTCAAGTATCGGTGTTCTGAACCAGCTGCAGATATCTGATGGACTTTTGAGGGAGACTTGTGAGAACAGTATAGTATTCCAGTCTACTGAAGATGGACAGCATGGACAAGTTTTTCTAAATCCTGCTGAGACACCAGTCCTTCGATTCTTAATACGTTCTTTGACCTCACAATTGGTAGATTTCTACTTTAAAGTAGTCTTTGAGTGCTGTTGTCTTGCATGTTTTAGATGTTTCTCTGCTTTAACACACCTGATTCTAAATTTTGGATCATCATCAGCTAGTCATCAAAGTCTCCACAAGTCTGTTAATGACACAGTCATTTGCATCAGGGTGTGTTGAAGCAAGGAAACATCTAAAACCTGCCCTTGAGGACTGGAGGTTATATCCTTGGACCTCTCCTATTTAACATATACATCTTCCTCCAGCTCAGATAATAAATAACAAGATACATCATCATAACTATGTAGAGACACAATTTTATCTTACAATGTCACCAGGTGACAATGAGCCCATACACGTATTGAGTAGATGCATAGAACAAATTGATGAATGGGTGTGCCATAATGATCTTTAGCTGACCAAAAACAAAACCGAAGTAGTTGTTTTTGGACCAAAAGAAGAGTGTTTAAGAGTCAGCACACAGCTTCAGGTATTACAGATACAAACCACTGATAAGGCATAAAATCTGGGTGTAGTCATGGACTCAGACCTGAACCTTCAGAGACACATTAGGGCATTTAAAAAGTTGGCCTCCTATCAGAAGAACATCTTCAGGATTAAATGACCAATGTCTCAGCATGATCTTGAAAAACTCACCCATGTATTTATCTTCAGTCAAATTGATTACAACAGTGTCTTCACGTCTGCCTAAAAAGTCAATCAGACAGCTCCAGCTGATCCAGAATGCTGCTGCCTGAGTTCTCACTAGAACTAAAAAAGTGGACCACACCACTCCAGTTCTGATGTCCTTAAACTGGCTCTCTGTATCTCAGATATTAGACTTTAAAATACTTATGATAGTTTATAAATCACTGAGTTATAAACTGAGTTTTGGGTTGACCTCTCAGGTCTTCTGGTTCAGGTCTCCTCTGTGTCCCCAGAATCAGAATAAAACATGAAGCAGCAGCATTCAGTTTTTATGCTTCTCACATGTGGAACAAACTTCCAGAAAACTGCAGGAATGCTGAAACCCCCAGTTGATTTAAATCAAGGTTAAAAACTCATTTGTTTACAGCTGCCTTTGAATTCAAATGTTAAAAAAAAAAAAGTTAATTTCAGTACTAGTCATTTTTAATTATGCTACTGCACTATAACTGATATTTTTTTCTATTCTCTTTACTTTTCATGTTTTCATTATGTAAAGCACCTTGAATTACCTTGTTGCTGAAATGTGCTATGCAAGCCCTGCTTGTTCTTGAAATAGCACAAAAGAACTTTTGTTTACACTACAATATCAGTTTCAATTTTCTTCATGTGAAGCACTATGATCTTACTTTTAAGAAGTATCGTCTAGCTATTCTGTTACCATCCAAAAAAAAAAAAAAAATCAGCCAAATAACTTTGGAGTCCTGTCCCAATGGGACGACAGGGCATTGTTTTCTGCCAGTATGTCACACATCAGCTGGATGTAAGTAGCTCAAAGAGCCATAGTGGACATCATGGCAGAGGCAACCAACTCAAGGAAGTGATTGTGGAAAAGAAGGTTAGGACAGCAGAAGAAAAGAAAATATTAGTATTTTAAAAGTAAATTAACTGCCTTGCCTATAAGGGAACCCAAAGCGCTGAATTTTTTTTTTTTTTTTTACTGCTTTAAAAGTATCATAATGATGAAAATCACTGTGTCACCTATTCAGTTTTTGCTCTCAGTCGTAATATTTACATTTGACAAAACTGACAGCAGTTTACATGTTGAAGAATTCAACCTTGGTTAAACTAATCCCATTTGATATTAAAGAGTAAGCCAGTGAACTCTTAAACCCTCCACCAGGATTCTAATTAACTCGCTGCTCTTTTGTCATTTTGTGCAAACAGAAAGCTGTGGGAAACTTTACAAATGAACCCCCTCAAAGGTGAGCAGGTTCTCGAAGGTGACATACTGCTGCTGAGAAAGTGTTCCAGGTTGTAAAATCAAACTCTTTTTTTTTTTTTTTATCATCATCATCAGAGGGGGAATATTCCTCTTCAGAATCTGAGCCAGCAATAACTGGCTTTTTTTTTTTTTTTTCTCTGTCTCGACTTTTTCCTGAATTGACTGACTACTTCTTCTACCACAGCTTTGGTCAAATTACATGCACTCTGAAAAGCTTTACCTGCTCATGATGTGAAGGCCTGATTCTGCTTCCAGCTGCTGCCCAGCAACAGTGCTTTCTTAACACCTGGTGTCTCATTTATTGTAAATCTGGTCACCCAAATCTGACAAAAACACTCAGTTGCACTCACATACATGCTCAGAAAAATGGACTGTGTTGAAAAGTGCTGTTACATAAATGTCCATGTCTGAAAAGAGAAAAATATATATAACTCAGAAGATTTTCAGTCTTTTTCAGTTTTGTAAGTGCCTCTGAAAAACCAATAAGAGTTGTACTATTTTTTTTTTGTAGTGGTAATACTGGGCTTCTGCACCCTGGCAAAGTGGCATTTTTGTTTTTGGGCTTCATGGCTGCTAACTGGCAAGAAGATAAACTCTGTGGAGCCCAAGGGAGCACAGTGATGATGAGGTAAACAAACAAGCTAACAGTGCTACAGTGAAGCAGAGTCTGCTTAACGCTGCATGTTCTTTACATTTGGAGAGGAACGAGAGAAGAGAAGCTTAGGAGTGAAAGGAGATGAGAAAATGAAGACAGAGAGAGGAAGGAGTTCAAAGAGATCTGATAGGCTGCTTGGGTCATGTTTTAGCTAATGGTTGAGTTGGCTGCTCTGCCGATTCTCCTTTGTGACTGTCAGGTTGAATATCTCACTATGATGGGATTTTTTTTCTTTTTTTTTTTTTCCTTTACTTACCCAGAGGGGGCTAACTGTCACTAAAACAAACCTCCCTGGTCCTGACACATGTGTGGCCAGCTTTCAGTTTAAATAGCTAAGGAATGCATAATTGTTATCATATAAATATAGGAAAATGTAAAAATAGTGTAGACATCAGTACAGTGGGAACAAATTGATCCAAATAGAGTGACACCAGTGAAAAAGACACTGCCTTCCCCTACCCCCAAAGGTTCCGATGCACTAAAACATCCATCCATCGTCTATCATATCTGCAGAACAGTACACATGTATGCATGCAGTAAGTTTTGGTGGTAAATCTTAAAAATCAGAGTGTGGAACCTCTGATTTTAAAGTGTCCTCATTGTCTGCATGCTGATATGCACTCTCTGGGTTGGCATCCTTTAGATTGATATACCAACCATTTTTATCCCCCATTTCATATGCACACACACACACACACACACACACACACACACACACACACACACACACATTCCTGACTATGAGTCCACACACACACACACACACACACACACAGAGAGAGAGAGAGACAGAGAGAGAGAGACAGAGAGAGAGAGAGATAAATATTTGAATTAGGAGAGGAGAGGTATGAAAGAACAAAGAGAAAGGGAGAATGTGGAACCTTGTTTGCATCTGTGCATGCTTGCGTGTGTGTGTGTGTGTGTGCACACGCTTCCTTTTCACTGTTAACGCTGAAGCGCAGTTCAAGCCTATTTCCACTGAGAGAGGAACAGAAATATGTTTTGGACCAGTGCTGCAGCTAAGATAAAATCCACGCTAGTGCAGCCACAATCTGATCCTGCCGCTGTGCCACAGGAAAAAATCCAATTTCCTCCACACTGCATGAAAAAAGAAAAACTGAAAAACAATGCAGTTTTTAATCAATGATTAATACCTTACAGGAGATGAATATTTATCTCTTGCATATTCCTGTAAAACAAATTGTATCACCTAACATATTGTGTGTGTTCTCGCTGGGTTTTTGGATGAGTAATTGTCTGGCATGTCTTTAACCTGAGTCTTTTGTCTCCACATGGCCTTCTTCCACAGGCCATGTTTGCTTTCTCGCAACATGACATTTGGAGCGCAAATCGTCTGGCCTTTCAGAAGGCCGGACTGTCTAGCTCATACTGACAAGACAGAGGAAACAGTCCCTCAGATAACTGCTCCGTCCTCAATTATTAGGCTTCTTTGAACTAAATGTTCCCTACGCTGTGTGCGCCTGTCATCTGTTGGAGATAAACAGCCAGAGTAATGGTGCAGCTGCAACTTCCACTCTTGATTCGGACTTTGTCACTGTGTCAGTGGGGGTGGGGAGAAATACTTGCTTGCAGGTCAGCATGAGACTGTCACACATGGACATAAGGACTTGCATGGCAGGCCTGATAACAGGCTGGAGCTTCCCAACATCATGAAGAATTGTGTAGCAATAGAAGCTAAAACTTAGAGTACTTATCAGTGTATGGTATTAAAATGGTTTCATCTGCCATTGGCATTTATCCAAGTAATGTCATATAGCTGACTAGCCACAAGACTGACCTAGAAATAATAATCATGTATAATACTGGAAGCATTATGCATCCCAGTATGTTGCCATCACTATTTCAAGCCTTTTGGTTAGGTTTGAATTAAAATAGACCCTTTCAGAGTGTTAACCATATGTTAAAAGTCACACTTCTTCATTTCGTAAAAAGTGACTCCGACAGTGATGATAATGGACTTCTAAGAGGTCACATGTGTAAAGTGGTTGTGTGAACTCCCTTAAAGAACTAGTATATTGTTAGATTAAGGTTAAAGCTCTCATTATGTGCAAGAGGGAATAACTTTGCTCATTAAATTTGAAGTCATTTATATTCCACTATTGCTCTCTTCCAAACTTGTTTCTATAAATAAAACCCCAAAGTTAGGAGTCCCTTCTTTTGGTCAGGTGCTTCAGTGTTGCCTCCCCAAAAAAAACAAAAAACAAAATAAAAACTGGCTGTGTGGAATGTGGTATTGACTCCATGCTGGTTGGGTATGCTGTAGGCAGGAAATAACATTCAGCCTTCTCGATGACCCCTTCTAGTCTGAGTCTTTTCTCATTCATCACTACTATCACTGTGTGTGTAAACAAAGCCAACAAAATGCAAAACAGTCTTGGCTTCTTCTATGTTAATCTCAGTATTCTAGTTTGCCCTTCTTTGTGTCATCTTCTTTTCTCATGTTATTGGCAGTTGGTAAACACTATGAGTGATGCATTACTTCCACTATGGAGTATTGGTTTGCTAGGACTATGGAGATCCTACAAAAGGTTCAATATTGTTGAACGCACAAGGAAATTGGCATTGTTGCAGCCTTGTAGGTTTTACCCTGCTAAAGAAACCCCTCACCTACACTGACCAAAGAGACAAGCACAAAGTATAGCCTCAGAAACAAGTACACCTGTTTGTTAATAGGCAGGAACCTGTAATTTACCAAAGGTAGAGGAGTAAAGCCATCAAGGTTTCTTGTACAAAACACAATTGGGCTAAATGTTGAACCGTTGAAACTATACAAACTATATTTGACAGTTTGTTTGGCTTTCATTAAAACAAAACCTTAAGTGGCCTATTTTTTCTATCAAAGACTTTCTTTAGCATAGTTGTATAGCATTAAGCCTACATGTTTCAGCTTAATTACTTTGAAATGTAAAATAAACATATAAAGAATTCATAATTCATGATCATGGGCATTGTCAAAGATTCGAGTGAACATTAACTCATTAAAGTTAGAACATTGGTTAGTTTCAGGTATCATTGCCCTCTCCATTGCTCTCTGCTTGTAAAAGGTTTCTAAATTATAAATGTCAACTGAATTGAGAAACGTGTCACTGCTTGAGATGACTGCTTTCTTTGACATTTTCTGGTTATTTTGGAACACTTTAGCACTTCCTGTGAATGACTTTAGGACCAGGAACAGCGCAACTTAGGAAAAAAAAAGAAATCCCAGCCTTAGTGCACTGAAAGAACCACCGAGAATGAAAAAGGGAGAATTGCAGGACACAGTGTGGCAGTGCAGC
This sequence comes from Zenarchopterus dispar, assembly GCA_028564865.1. Lineage (NCBI taxonomy): Eukaryota > Metazoa > Chordata > Actinopteri > Beloniformes > Zenarchopteridae > Zenarchopterus > Zenarchopterus dispar. The sequence goes on from JAOWBL010000018.1 coordinate 19,124,376, forward strand.
AATAGGTATTGGTTTTGTTTTTTTCCTTTTTGACATTTTCTTTTTCTTAGTTTTCTTCTAGTTTTTTGTGTATAAAAACAGCTTTTTGAAGTTATCAAGTGCTTTCTAACTTAACTGTACAATTCTTATCATCATAGTTGTGTGCTGGAAGAACATGTTTGAGCAATCTACATGCTCTGATCCCACCTTCCTCTGATGGAAACAGTGATGTTAGAGGAGGTACAATCATCTCCTCATAAATGTCAGTGACTTCTACCTGCAGCAACCACAACAGCATGTCAAGTAAATTCATGATTGTGATATTTAAGTAAGATGAGCAAAAAAAGAGAAAAAAAAATATTGCAAATGGGGTTAGTTTTATGGTAGCTGTTGTGTTTAACCGTTTTAGCCAATATGAGGTACATCGGCTGTGTTTGTGATGACGACATTAGCATGTTATGTTAACAGTAATCACTTCAGATAAAATCCATTATGGGTTTAGGCTTTATTTTGTGTGCATTCGTTAACATATTCTCAGGAAACAATTTTGTTTCAATGTTAAAGCTTTGGAATACATAAACTTTGGCTGCATCCATAATTCATCAGGCATGCCGCATACGGATTCAGCGCCACAGTAGTACCATCTGTATATAATCCTCTGTTGATTAGCATGTGGTGCTACTGTATTTCTCAGCTGGCCAGCCCCTCTTGCTGCCCCCATATTCTTAATCCTTCCTCAGCCTGTTGTGTTTCTGCTCCACTGGGGACCAATCGCACCAATTCCACTCACTGAGCCTGATAATTAGTGACAATTGTAAAAGTAATTTACAAACTCAAGCGATGCCATTGAGCAAATGGTGCCAATTAACTAGAGATGCTAATGTGGGCAGAAATGTGGAAAAGCAGCATCCGACCTTGGTTACAGTGAGAGGATGAGGGCCAGGAATGTGTCCTCTACGCATCAGGGAAATTGTCCAGGGAGGAGAGAGGAGGCAGTGCACCATGTAGGACTGAACTTGTCATCATGTTACAGATTAATCCTACAGCACAAGTATCATGATCAGGGCAAACAAGATGTTCATTTACATTTCAGACTATTCTTTGCTTTTCTTTTTAGGAGTCTCTGGCAGTCACTATAGAATATGCTCAAACTCCCACATCGTCAACATTACACAGCTTAAGTTGGACTTTTTTGGAACTTTGACAAATCATGTCTGCTTAAATGAAAAGGCTGTTTGCAACTGAAAAGAGCATCACTACCCGAAATACTGAACACCATTAGTGACTCTTACTGGTATCGGCGCTGGCTGAGGAACAGTATCTTACAAAGGGATGTAACAATTTATCAAACACAGCAGACTTTGCCTGTAGAGCTATGGCTGGTCCTTAGCCGTGTGAGGTGATGAGATGAGATGATATATAGTATGAAAATATGCTTTTTTTCATCAAGTGCTAATTAAGATGTGCAGCCTGCAGGTTTCTAACATTCAATAAATCAAGTAAAAATGGAAAAAAAAAATGGAAAGTAAAATTATATTAGGAATTTTAGCTTAAAGGTTCATAATTCGACTGTTAAATGTAATGAAATCCCAAATAGAAACTTATGAATTAAAGTAAAATATGTTCAAACTGCTGTTCAAAATCTGGTTACAAAGCTCTTTTTTTGGAACATGCTTTCGGGATACTTTTTTTTTTTCCCCCCCAGTTTTAATTCATGCCAGCAGCAATGTTAATAGGACAATGACTGAACTGAACTCAGTTAAGTTTTTGGAGCCTAAAATGATCAGGCTTTTCAATCATTATTATTATTTTCTCCTTTTTCCCAATATTCAGCTTCAGGGTTTCCAAAGCAGTTCCCAGCACTGAGTCAGCCTTTTTATCAGGTAATTCGGTTTCTTTGAGGTACTGATTCACCCAGCAGATGATTTCAGATAAACCCACAGACTTGCAGTAGACATGCAACATCTTGCTGAGAACATTGAAGCTTGTTCAAGAAGCAGGTCTTTCTCGTACTCTCTTGTAGAAGCCTGTTTTTTCGATTAAAACTTCAAAAACCCGCTTCTGGGTCTGTGAACTTTCAATTTTCTGTGGAAAACCTCTATTCTCAGAAAGCTCATGTTTTCTTTGTATTAATGAAGAATTCTGCAAGACTGCTGGAAAGTGGAAACATGAGTGTGGATGAAGTACATGTATTCAATCTGTTTGTGTTTTAGGAAGGTGAAAGTGTTGAAGAGGCGGTTGTTTGATGTCGAAACCGTGCTGTCTCGTCATGAGGGATATCTTTGCTCGGTTTAATACGTTCACCTTCCTCGGACCTGAAAACCAATCAGTAATGGGAGAAAACCACGTAAGCAGGAGGGAGCGTCATGGCTAATGGCACACAGTCTCCTCTTTTCTCATCTTCACATTTATCATCCCTCCCCCCTTCTGCAGGATTAAAAGTAGGAGGTGTACTCCCATTCTGTCAGTCACATTCACTCTGCCTCCAAGGCCTCAGCCTCTATCAGTGTAAACAGAAGAGGGGAAACGGTATTTGGTGTTTTCTCCTGTCTAAAACCCTCCTTTTGGTGTCTCTTTGATCCCAGGCACTAGAATGGTAATTGCTATCACTTATGAAACAAAATGACAAGCACTGCCAACAGCTTTCTAATGCAAATACAAAAGTATAGGGAACAGAGAGTCGTGAGGATAAAGATCTGTAAAAACGAGCTTCTTGAGCTTGCAGTTGGGATGCTTTTGATTGATTGCAGAGGGGCCATGAAAATACTTGTGTGACAGAAAGGGGTGTTTTCCTTTTCACTCCTTTAAACATAGTTTCTCTGTCAAAAACAGTAATCCAGTATTGTTTCCTCCAATCGTTAAAAGTTGAGCCAAAGGGACTTCTTGATGGAAGACTGACATAAATCACCACCAAAAAAAAAAAAGGGTCATTTCAGGGCCCAACCTTCTGTTTTTGGGGAATTACAATCCACCAAAAATCATGCACAAGAGAGAGCCAGCAAGTCAACACCAAGAAAAAGATCTATATTACAGGAAATCCTTCCACAGCAATAGGGAGCCAGCTATACTCCTGTGGGAGCTGAAGCCTGGCCTTTCTGGCTTGCATAAAGTGGACACAGCCAAAGCCAAATGGCCGGTTGCTGGTTATTCAAACAGCATACAGAGACACAGAAATGACGGAATTGGATGGCTCCTCTTCCCTCTTTAAAGCTGTGCAAGTGGATAAGCCTCTGGTGTTATTCAAAGTCTCCCTCTGACATTTTCTGTTGATGTTTATTTAAATGGCACTCCGATCGGTGTGGAAATCATCCCATTGCGACTGCCCAGCAGGGCACAAAACAGCTGGGCTGTGGAAGCGAAACAGAGAAAGCCAGAGAGAGTTGTTCTGAAAAGATTGGAGAAGAAGATGATGGGGGAGGAACTTGAGGGTTTTATGTAAAAAGGAAGGGATTTGTGTGAAATGAGATGCCCCGATTCTGCTCTTTGTAACAGCGTTACCTTGAGCTGGAAAATAAAATAAAGTAAAAATCATCAGTTTTCCCTTTCACCCATGGAGCCGATTGTTCCCAGCCTACATTGGTCCCCATCATGCATTTCACAAAATATCCGCCTCTGTATTCTGTCAGATTTAGTTATCAGGCTGGTCGTCAGGAGAGTGCCATTTCAGACCTCCTGCTGAGAAATGGCTCTTTGTTCTAGAACATTCAGACACAGCGTTTATAATGTTACTCCGTTGTCCTTGCACTCACAAAACACAGCCATTGACCCGACATGGCCATCAGTAGAAATTTCCACTCACTCAGTGTTTACCTGCTGCCGTCGTTGCTGCTATATTAGTTTTCCAGAGTTAGTTGGGTTTGTTTCTTCCGCGTGGATGATGCTGGACACCCATTTTGCTTTTACAGCATGAAATCTCTGTTTTCTCAGTGTGATGAGCTCCATTTGACAGTCCCCTGTCTCAGCATCCTCACCATCCAAGTCCATTTACAGCCAGCTCATTCACTTTATTGCCACTCGCTGATGGCAGCACTTTGAAGTGTTTGCTAAAGTAGGGGGGTATGAGTTAGAGGCAGGGGGAGTCTAATTGGCTGTATTAGTTGATTTGCCTCTCCTTTTTTTTTGCTGGTTTCCCCGAAGTCATAATGAGCGAGATTAGGCGACCTACATTTTGGTTTTTCTTTTTTCTCCCTTTCCATCTTCATTGGCTGCAACCAGTCTTCCTCCTGACATCTCCAGGGTTCTCTGCAAGGTCCCAGTTCATCTCCACCAGCTTCTCTTGAAAAGAATTTTGCACTTTTTGATTTGTGGGAGAAGAAATCACTGACTGCAACCTTTTCATGCTCAAGTCCATGGTTTTCTGGGTTTACAGTGACACGGATGCATTCATATCGACTACAGGGGAAGCTAAATTTAGCATCTTCATTCTGGAGCGCATGACATTGATTGACAGGCCGCTGTGGGTAATGATGTGTTCTGTTTCACAATGTGTCGCCCACAGCTGTTGCCTTTGGAGAGGTTGTGAGGTTTGTTTTGTTTGAAATGCCTACAGTATGTGTTCTTGTACATACAGCATGACATCCTTCAGTATTCCATCAGTAGTTTTGGGCTGGATGAAATTTACAAGTGGAAAAAGATTGTAACATCACCCACTCAAAGACTGAAATTTTGGGAGGTTAACCCAAAACTGGTTAATATTCAACTCTGAACAGTAATAGGGCATCCGTCTTTTGCTGTGTGTTGCTTCACAACACACACCTGAATCCCTCCTCTGGTGCTCCATCTCCAGCAGCACAATAATTGATTGGACAGCTGCTAAATAACCTATGCAAATGAATTCACTACAGAACATCCTCTTCAACCTGTTCTCATTTCCAGTTTGTCACAATGATGTTTGGTCAAGAGTCTGGAATTTTCAGTACGCGTGCTATCCGTGAAGCCTTATTTTTGGACATGCAGAGTCTTCCTGTCTCTAAGGCAACATGGAAATATTTTGGCAATAAAATGTAGTCTATTATGTATTTTAACAGCTATTCGTTAAAGTTTAACTTTTTATAACGGGCCTTTACCAAGTACTTTTTCTCTAAAAACACGTAGCACACTATTTCAGCTTTGGAAGACATAGTTAAGTAATGAATGAAAAGAAGGAAGTGAAAACTGGCTTAGTCTCCAACACCACTCTTGCTTGAGAGTTGGTTGACTATCTCAGTCCTTCCTACCAAAAACCCTAAAACCTCTAATCCCATCACTCAATGATTATCAACCTGTCACATTCACTCCCATCATCCACCTAACCGCTATATGTACTGAACCAGAACATCATCAGAAACTCCTCCCACCCCCACCATGGACTTGCCTGACCTCTTGTAAGAGGTCCTGCAGCATTTGGTGCAGGACCAGCAGGCTTGGAAACAGCTTCCTCCCCCAGGTCAACAAACTCTTGAAGTCTGCATAGTATCCAGAATGAGCTGCATGTCTCAAGCAGTCTTCCATACCCATCCAACTATTTAATCACATACAAACAGCTCTTTTGCACTACTCTTACTTCACTGGTCATTTTTACTAAGTCACTTTGTTATTGCTGTTGCACTTGCTAAATCGGCTTTTTTCTTATACTTTTTTGTTTTTATACTAAATTTTATACCTGAAATTCTGTGCTGAGCCAATGCTACATTTCATTCTGTGTTCACTTGTTGGACACAAAATTTGTCTAAGTCTAAGCGTACTTTAGAGTGTTTTTCTGGTACTTTTTACTATTGGCTCAGATCACTCACAACCACCTCTGGCAGCTCTAGAAGAGTCCCTGTGAGTGACAGGACAACACCTGAATGATATCCAGAACATCAAACTGAAGAGGGCTTGAGCCCAGGTCAATATGGGATGAGTTTGTAATCAGAAAGTGTAGCCCACTCAGCATTTAGAGCGGATAATCACTAATTGCTTTAGATCCTTTGTAATCCTTTAAAAATCACTCATTTAAAAAAAACTATTCTATTTGTGTTGGTTCTAGAATCTGAGCTTTAACATGCTTGAACCAAAACACCATTTAGCTTCCTTCATCCTTCTCACCTAGCATGAGTATTTGCATTAGTACAGCTGCCTGCTCTCTCCACTGAACAGCAGCAATTATTTTGCAAGATGAGTCACTATTCAGTGATTAAAATCCTGTCTAGTTTTAACCACAAACTGAATCACTTGAAAACATTAATATTTTTCATCATTAGCAGCTCAAGTGTAATAGATAACAAACCTGTTATGAAGTCACACATGATTGTTGCAAGTTGACTGTATCTGCGAACTTGCATGAGGACTGCAGTTTTATTGAGCAAATTATGATTGTGCAGTAATTTGTGTACAGAAGTTTGAATGACTAAATTCTGTAATTTCATTTTGTGCTGGGTGTACATGTGCTGCTGTAATCTGGGGCAAAGGCTGCTACAGTATTTATTGTGATAAAAAATAAAAATTAAAAAAAGTAAAACATTGAATTTAACATGCAACCAAAAGATGACGTTCATCAAGTCAAAACATGGAATTTATTTACTTATTTATTTTTGATTGCCATGTCTTGACAAGTCAAGATAAAACCACAAAAATTGATGCTGTGTAAGTTAAGAAAAGTTACACATGTCTTCATGTAAAATCAGCAAGCTTATCTGGCAGGCATGAATAATTACTGGACGCAACTCCCGTTGACAGACTTTGTGCAGAATTCATCAATGATTGTCGTGTGTGGTGGTAATTTGTTACAAAACCAGTGAGAGGGCACATAAGATGTAAACATAGTTGTTCACTTACACGATATATCTGATTCATAGTGTTAACATTACCAGTGGATCATATTATAATGTGAAATTATAAATGTATGGAATAACCTTTTATTAATAATAATAATAATAAATACTGGAAGTACCACAGGTTTTAGATTCCCTTTCAGACATACTCAGCTTTCTATTCGTGAAACAAAAACTGAACATGTCAGTATCAAGTCTGAATGACCCTTCTGGCGTCTTTCCCCCATTTTTTTTTTCCTTTCAGTTTTTTGACGATAATGTGATTAGGTTGGACCCAGAAACATGTTTGTGTCACTTTCAGTGTGGTACCAGTCTGAGCTGCAGCAGTCACAATAACAGACAGATACGCTCGGTAGAGTTGTTCAGAGGAATCTGACAGTTTGCGTAAATGGAGCACAGTTCAAACTTTTCCCCTCCATGGATTTCTCTTCAATAATTAGCTGCGGCAGCAAACTTTTTCTTTTCCTGAATGCAAGTCAAGGGAATGAGAGAAAATAGTAAAAGTTGCATGTGAAACCTCTGCTGACTCTGAATATACATACATAGACATTATGTGTATATATATATATATATATATATATATATATATATATATATATACATACATATATATATATATACACACATATAT
>JAOWBL010000018.1:19131876-19161267 GCA_028564865.1 Zenarchopterus dispar
AAATATCTATATATATATATATATATATACACACAAACATACATACACACACACACACAATATATATATATATATATATATATATATACATACACACACACACACATACATATATATACATACGCACACACACACATATTTTATACATATATATACATACACACACACATATACATATATATACACACACACACACACACATACATACACACACACACACACACACATGCATATACACCTACAGACACATACACTGTGTATCAATAATTTTGACTGCATCCGCCCTCCACCGTTTTATCTAACACAGCAGTGAAGCATGTTTGTCAGCATGATTTGAATTTTAGAGCACGTAACAAGTTGTTTTGGGAAAAACTAACTCCAAACAGAGTCTGGCGTTGAGTGTGGCTTCTCATACATCAGTGTCAGTGGAAATGTATCCTCAGCTCAAATAAAAGATCGTAGTTTTGTCTGATAAGTACACTCTTATTGTTGCAGTAAACCTTCAGGAGCACAACATTGACTGTTAAAGTAATTAAGTATTTTTAAGCCCCATCCATCTTCTAATATAAGCTTTTACACTGGATGCTTGATCTTATGCCGTTTTTGTGACGGGAATTTGACATGATGATGTGAGAAAACTATAGTTTCATGAGGACGTCTGTGATCAGCCTCACTTTACTTCTGTCCAGTGCCGTAAATATCTCGTCATGTATCTTGCTTGGCTACTTTTGCATACATGAATGAATGAAAACATAAGAAAAAGGAAAATCTAAAAGAAAAAAAAAGTCAGAATAACCAAAGAACCCATTAATGTTGCATCTGTCATGTCTGAAAATGATTTTAAAGTATTTCTGAAATATCAGACTGAAATTGGGTAAATTGATCACGAGTTTCCACTTGTGGCTGATGAAACAGACAATGTTAAGTTTGGGAACTTGACTTTTTAGATTTTAATAAAAGACAAGCATCAATTATACAGGCTGCATAGATTTTAAATGTAGGTTTCCCTTTGCCATAACTGCGGAAAGGATAACAATTTGCTTAATATTTAAAATTAAGTTGCCATTTGTAGTCCATGTAGTAAAATTCCTAGAAAATGAACAGCACTGAACTATTTTGAAAGGAATCATCGAAAGCAGGTGGTTGAGAATGTTCAAGGTCCATATCATATTTGAGACATGATGTGGGCTTTTTACACTGAACTGAAGTAAATGGTGGAGTAGAGGTGTCCTTTCTGTGAGTGCAGCAGTACAGTGTTCAGGTTCAAATGAAAGGAGATTGATGTTACTGCTAACCTTGGCTGTGCGCCCTGCCCGGCTGCCCCTGTAAGCCATCAGTCTGCCGGGAGTCTGACTAAAATATTAAAGAGCCAGCCTGTTCTCCCACTGCAGCTTCTCACTATGGAACAGCTTGGGTGTAGTGTATGTCAGTGGATATAGATGGTTGGACATGTAGGTGAAACAAGAGCACACGATTATTTTCAGGAGAAAATGACACTCATGAATCCTTTTGATATATCACTTCATCGAACTATATATTATTGACTGGCAGGGCCTGTCCAAATATATTTGTTGCACATCTGAACTAAGATTGCAAGGACATTAAAGATCCTGTTAAAGTCGTAACCTTGCAGCAGTGAAAAAATAGACAGTACATACTGTAATAGCGCTTGGACACTGACATTTTTCAGTCCAGTGTCCAATACCAGTGCCACTACTGCCATACTATTTATGCAGTTGTGTAAGAAATGTAAGTAAGGATGGGACTGAGGTTGTGTTCTGATTCTGTGTTCCGATACAGAATGGTTACTGCCATTCATGTCTCATCAAAATGGTTCACTTCTGTGAATGAGGGCCTAGCAATTGAGCTCCTCTGAGCCTGGGTTTGTTTTCACTGCCTGTCCATCAGTTGGCACTTTCAAAATAAAATTAATAGGCTGCATGAATGGATGGTTCATCATTAGGTAGAGGAGCATGAAGGTTGATTTGTGTTTGTGTGTGATGGTTTGACCTGTAAGGTGACTGATGGGGAGGGATTTGTGCAGGTGAATAGACATGCCTCCTTCTCCTCCTACATCTTTTCTCACTCCTCCACCTCATGGGATAACAAATCTGTTTGGTCCAAAACCCTCCAGTATAGTGAGGTTCTGAAAGAATTGAGGCAAGAACCAAAACCCCTGGGTGGTAAAAACAAAGACAAAAAGAGAGATGGGGACAGAAAGAGATGGCAGGGAGGGAGAGATAAAATGAATGATGTGACTGAAACTGCTTTAAAGTTATGATGAAACAGCAGTTGCTTGAGTAAAACATGCTGATAGAGGGATTTAGGTTTTGATCAATTGCTGTTGCTGTCATTCTGAAGGCCTTTCATGTATTAATCAGTATTGGTATGGTTGTTCGCAATTGAGCTTATGGTATCTTGGCAACATATTCAAGCATCTGAAGACAGGCCCCTGAGTGGAAAGAGAGTAATCAGAAAAAGTGTTGATGAAAAAAGAAAAGGAAGTGGGTTCATCAGAGGAAAAGAGGTGTAATAAAAAGATGAATATTGGCTCTTGATTGATTGAAATATGACACATGGACTTTAGATCAAATTAGTCTTTTTATATATAAATAATCTTAAATAAAAAACACTTAAATACACCCAAGTTCAGAAAATGCCAACGATTTGCTACCTACACAAACTCCCATGGAGTGCTTGTCTTTGCCAACTTCACAATTTCTGAAAATTTTAGATTAAAAATTTTCTAATGTCAAATTACAATAAAAATATGTTTCTATAAAATATCAACTGACTTTTAAGTTTAGTCGAGGGCACGTATACAACCCAAAACTGTCACAGAAAAGGGCTTTAGGATCATTCAGAAGAGACTCCACGGTGCTCATATCTCCCAAAAGAAATAAATAAAGTTGGAATTTTGATTTCTTCTGTGTGGAAAGCTCAGATGACTCCATGTGCCAAGAGATGTTAATGTCCCTGTGTGATGAGCACCATTTTAGTGATCAGAAATTAAAATTAGAGTTTAACCCCTTATACACTGCAATCTGTTTAGATTTTTGTGCAGAGGATATTATGCACTGAAAAGGGGAAACACGTGCATCCCTTTGTATTTTGTTATAAAACATTTAGAGGATTTTCTCATGCATATTTGACAAGCTGTAGATTGTCAATTCATATTTGTTCTAAACGAATCAACTTTTTACAGATATTCCTGTAATACAGACAATTATTACAATCTCCTATTGTCACATTTTCTTTCACCTCCTTTACACACAGTTGTCTTTATGCTATCCAATTTCTTTCTGATACAATTTTTAGGATTATGGTCTAATTCTTGTTTGAATAAGCAGTATTTTACCATTTTGGTCAAGGCTGAATTATATCAAACCAACATCACCAACATTTGAACAACTATCTGGCATTTACTGCACATTTTTCAGTTAAAACTACTAATGCTGTGCTGCTTAAATCATGACTAAGATGAGATGAACATTGATTAAATGGGGAAGCATCGATTATAGAATTAATGTCTGAAAATTAAATAAATAAAATACATCCCATGAACCTGGAGAGGTGAGACTGCAGGTAGAGCAGTAATAGTTGAAGGGGAGGAGTTACATGTCATTGACTAAGTTGTTGCCCTGATGCAAACAAAATATTCCTTAATCATATTTACAAATCACATAACTAACAAAACCAAGTCAAATGCTTTTTTAATTTTTTTTTTGAAAATTAATTCTATATTTATGATTAGTAGGATAGTTAAGATATTGAACAAAACATGCATATTACACATATGAATAAATATGTTCATATAAGAATTACACAGATTTTGAATACCTAATTTGTATCATCAGAAAATTTTATACTGTCACATATCTGTATGAAAAGGTAACCTCTTCATTTCTTTCCAAGTAGTTTTAGTTCACATTTTCTCACAGTAATGCTCCATGTGCATATTCCACATAATAGGATAACTAAAATTAGTTTTTTTTCCCCATGTTTGTAGTAAACTGTTATAGCTACCATTGAAATCAGGGAATAAAATTTGTGCTTTGTGAATTATGGACAGGATGCATATTTGAAAGTGAAATATTAACATGTTAAAACCAAAACTGGGAACAAGCTGAACAAAACACTGTAAACATCAGCTTATTGGCATTGCCACTGTAACTGTACTGTATCAGCATCAACCAGTTTGTGTGGTTTTAGTGCAGACTTATAAACCAGTAATACATCATGCAATAACTGAACTGTAACTAATGCTGCTCCTCTTTTCAGTCAGAAATGTGTTTTTCAGTAATCTGTCCTTGGATTTAGCTTTAGCGTTTGGGCTACATACATGCATACTCTTGTCTGCATGCACTGAGCTGTTCATGTTTCATGTGCAGACTGAATTTTTTTCCCCATCTCTCTCTTGGTTTCCCAATGAAGTAGCTGTCAGTCTACCTAATCTGGCAACTATAAATATTTATAAATAGGGAGTAATTCAGGTTCAGCGTCATCTTTGAACTGATTCCTTATGAAGATATATGGCCAGTCTGACAAGTAATATCCTATCCAGATTTTCACTATATACCATAATGAAGACATCATATCATAACAAAGCCTATGACTAATAATTTACCTATGTGTTATGCACCAGCCTTCACTCTGCAAAAAAAGAAACACTTGTTGGTTGCAGGGTGATGTCGCACAGCATTCAGGGGCCTCACTTGCTGTACTGATGTGGACTATTTTCTAACAGCATTGTCAGCCACAGCGGTTGAATGTGGCCCTCCGTCTCCTTTGTGATGGAAACTGCCAGATGCTCAACGCAAGGGAATTGTCTCATATTGTAAGGCCATAACAAGAAAGACAGACAGTGTGTGGTTGTGTGTACATTTGTGGTGTATGTGTGTACTGAGGTTTTGCCTTTGCTGCTTTATGATGCAGACTGGTTTTCTATAACAATGCCGACACAAGCTTTTCATGTGGTCCCTTTTGATTGTATTGCAGCAAGGCAAAAGTGACACCCGAAACAGAACAGAGATTTGTATGATTTCCATGAATATGTAGCTTGACTTCTACATGTGTTTTCAATTTCTGTTTGGGTGCGTTACATCTAATAAAACGTAGGTCTCAATTTTAGTGAAGAACCTGACTCTCATGCAGTCATAAATCAAAAAGAAACAGACTCTGGACAGCTCAGCTGCTGGATGATGCCATTTTCCATCACTTTTCAGACTTGTGTAAAATTACTTTGTCTGTCTTCAGGGAGCTTACAGGGTAATGTGCTGTCAGAGATATAAAAGCTGATAGGGTGCTGTGGGAACACAGTCAGAATAACAATCTCTGTGTTTTCTTTCATTATTAATCCGAGCATCAAGACCACAGATTTACAGCATCGCAAGCTGTAATTGGTTTACTATTGTGTCATTGCAGATAACATCTGGTGTAAGGTAGACACTTGATTGCACAGGACATATCAGTGAGATACAGTAACTGATGGACAGTCATTACAGAAGGCTTCAAATACATGTTTACTTTTGTTTTGGCATGACCACTGTTCCTCTTTTAGCTTTGGTCATTGTTTATACCCCAGTGAAGGAGGAGCACCTTGATTGGTGTGGGACAACTGTAAATTGTCAATAGCACATAAACATCAGCTGTCCTTGTGTTCAGCTACCACCAGCTGGAGAGCAGACCATGTGCAGAGCAGCGGTGTTTCAAGCCCATGGAGGCTGTTACCGTGAAACCGTGAGAAATGGGGTTAGCATGGGTTTGCCGCCGGCCTGCACAGCTGTCGTATGCTCACCATGCTTGAGTGCGAGGCTGAGTGAGCAGGTTGAGGCTGTTTGTCAGAAAAGCTATTTACACGTCTTCTTCAGTTCAGAGAAGAGAGTTGTCATCCGAGTTTTGCACTGAACCCTGAGGCTTCTACACATGACAGTGGCATTTGGGAATGGACTGACCTTTTCAGAGGACTAATGCTACACTCACTATGTTGATTTGTAAATTTGGCTGTCACTTAATTAGCAGATGCACATTATTAGGGTTTTAAACAGCAACATAATTCAGCTTAAGGTTATTTTTTGTGGGCTTAGAGCAAGTCATCTTGAAAAAAAGATGGCATTAGGAAAGTGTAAAACATTTTCTGGTTCCACTAAACGTCTGTAAATTAACCTACATAACAATTGTGTCAGAGTACTGAACAGTACATGACCAGCAACGATGTCTTTGTGAAAAATGCTTTGAGACTGTGATTGTCTCGGAGACCCACTGCCTTTCCTCCATCACAGTCATGTCAGTAGCCTCAATGTCACTGTTTTCACTCCTTCCCACGGAAGGATTTAATTGGTTTCAAATCCATCACGAGCTAAAGTGGGGCCTCTGTAAGTTATCCTTCCTGTGTTCTCTTGTTCATTTTACATGTCCTCAAGTTAATTCCAGTCCTAATTAACTACCTTTGAAAGGAATCTGTGCGATAATTACCACAAGGAGGTGGAACGGAAGCAATCACACTCTGCACAATTTATTTCCCACCTCAGGGGAAAACCCCTCAGAGTCACCCGCTGCCTTCCTTTATTTTTATTTATATATTTCTTTCCTGCCCAAAAAAAAAAAAAAAAAAAAAAAAAAATCCCCTTCAGCACTTGCTTTCGTTTGTAGGGAAAAAGAGCTGCAAACAACCAGGTTGCTCCAGGCTACCACCCCTGCTGGGTTTGACTGTTTCCTGGTAAATTTGCAAAAATAAATTGGGGAGAATAAATGGAATGGAAATAAATGAGTGCTCCTGCAATAGACAAGGACAATGGAGTTCTTAATCCACATAAAAGTCTGATACTACCAGTGATCACACCTCCACCCTCCTCCCACCACTCCCCATCTGTACAACTGATCTCACACCATGTTTGTCACTGATGACATTCTTTTAAGAGTCATGTTGGTTATTAAATGTTGCTTTTACATTCCTAGAATCTTTTAAAAGTATTTAATTTAAACAACACAGCTGTAGTTTACTTCAAATATTACTGGATTTTAATCTAGAAAATATTTTAGCCCAAGCTTCTATCGCCAGAGGGGGCATCTAAATGTGTAATATCTTTGAGAGTTATCTCACCTGAGACATCAAAACCCATTTCCTTTTGACTGCAACACAAAACAGTTTGGCACTTTCAATTTTAGAAAGAACACAAATTAGTGTGTGTGAGAGAGGAAAACACAGAGAAAATCTCTTCATGCTCAAGTAAATCAGTGTGTTAAACTGTGTAAAGTTGAATTAAAGTCCCACAAATGAAAGCTCTGCAACTGACACCTACACAAGCCCTCCCACATCCAAATGCAGAATATGTAGGTAGTTCAAGAGGGATCTTTCACTCCCAGCATCTAACATTACTGCTTTTAAAAAAAACTGTCAATATTTGACATCCTTGGAATAGAAACGGATTGTGGATTACAGTTGTGTGTGCCGACTGCCCTGTAAAACTGACGCTCACTGCAGCCATGTGACCTACAAAAAAAAAAAAGTTATGTTGCCAGGCTGTTCTACTGCACTGAAGCGCGGTTGGTTCAAAAGGTGCCAGAGTTCTTTTAATCCATCACTAAGGCCCAGAACTTGGACAATACCTTAATTTATGAGTCTATTTTAAAATCCAGGACAGAAATGCTGCACTGCCTCGACTCTGGCAGACTGATTTAGATCAACTTCTGAACTTTGAGAGACGGATGATGCAAGTGTCAGTCTTGATCAATTGTTTTGGCTAAATTAGCTAATGTACCTCTCAACTGTAGCTTGTGTGAACATAAAACATTTGCTGCACTGACACAAGTCGTGACTGCAAAACAAGAAACACTGAGTAATGAGGTGCAGAGTGACGTGTTTTCTGGAAAATCATGGTGAAACCTTAGCAGTAGCGACACATTTTAGGAATAAAATGTGTGGCTGTTGGCTGAAGAAACAAAGTGGCTCCCAAGATAGATGGTTTTTAGCTGAGAGATTTAACTCATTTTTAAATGGCATCTCAGATTCATCTCATTTTTCTTTTTTGTTAGTGTTATGTTTTATTTTTTCCCCCAACAATCTCAAAACCTTTAAAGAACATTAGGCACTTTCCAAGCCAAGTGCAGCTGCGTGATCAGCTAATACACAATGACCTGCAAAAGTTTTAGATCACGTCAACTTCTATGACAAGAAAAGCAAGAAGTCGTGCAATGGATGCACCCATTGGTATCACTTTATCTTGGAGTCAGTCTGGGATTACACAAAGAAGCAGAGTCAACCAAGATAGCCCACAGAAATGTGGCAAGCTCTCAAAGCTCTCTCAAAGGTGCTTCAAACCAGCTACCTGCCAAATGTCTTTAAGCTGCTTTATGTATCAAGAGTTCAAAGCAGAATGGGTGCATAATTTTTTATTAACACTTTCAAAGCCCTCTATGAAAGATGAAACATAGTAGCTGGACATAAACCACCACAAAACTGCAAGCTGTTGAGTGTTTTACAGTGTATCCCTGATTTTCAGAAATGCTCGTTTAATCTATAAGTGCAATGTTTACAGTATATAGATGCATCAGATAAATCAGGAGCAATCCAGGAGTCCAGAGTCCTTCTTAAAGACACTTTGACACATGACAGGGCTGTGGATTACACCAGCTGGAGGACATTAATTCTTCCTTAAATCAAAAGCAGATATCACAACAGTTACATTCATTTTTGTAAATGATTTCTCATAATGATGAAATTGATAGAAATGGCATGCTATTGCTTTTGTAGGATAACAAAGAGTAGTTGCCTCAGGAGCAGAAACACTGCAACTAAGAATAATAAAAAGTCAGGATCTGAATCTGAAGACCTAGCTTCACTAGAAGTGTTTGGTTTAATCAATCTAATGTACAAAGTTGCAGGAAGAAGAGATATGACAACTATGTTTAGCGTTTGAATCCTGGTTTATTGCATTTTGTAGTAATCTTGAGTGAACAAAGTTTGTTACTTTACTCTGATGTCTGATGAACTTCAGTACTGGGAAAGTGCACAGGCTATATTTGAAATAATATAAGTGTTCTCATGTGGCCAAGCTCTCGTATCCCAGTTTTCAAGTTGTTATCCAATCAAGAAGTCCACTTATCCCTCCATTCTGAAGAAGACCTTAAACAGAAGAGGAATCAGGGAGGACATTTTTTTTCCAGTTTTCAGTATTGTGATTTGTAGTGAAACTACAAAGATTTTCCTGAGACTTCAATAATCAGTCACAGAGATCCAATCAAATAGATGTTCAGCCTGTGTCTTAAAAATCAGAATTTAATATTCTATCCTTCTTAAGCCTTTTAATCATTTCCTTTTCTCCCAAAACTCGACATTTTTTATGTATCAAATGTCTGAGATAGTGCTTTTGTGGTAGTGGTATTAGTGCCTCTGCGGCATGGTAGTATGTCCGAGATATCAGCTGAGATTTAGAGGTGCAGCAGGCCACCTGTCCCAGGATTATTAGGAAGGTGTTCAGCATGGAAGGACCTGTGCTCATTGCTCTCATCGAACAAACTCAGCAATGAAAACCCTGTTATGAGCTAATTTGATCACACATGTCAAGTCATCACACACCACCACATCCACATCCCTACAACTAAGGGGTCATTATTTTATATGTCTGGGTTTTGTAATTGCTTTTTACATTGTCGAGGTGAGCGAAAGACCCACCGTGGTGTATAAACAGAGTCAATATCATCAGCCATTTTCCGCCCCGGCCGTCCCCTCTTTCTCTCGCTGTCTCTCTTCCCTCTAAACATAGTGATTGTCAGAGCTTTGAGTTGCTTTAGACACTGCAGTGACAGAGCAGCAAACCGGATCACACTGGCTGAAAGTAAATCCCAGCCTCCCCGGGCCTTTCATAGTGTTTTGATTAAAGAAATAAAGGGAATAAAACTCAGCCAGGTTGCTTTCCTTATACTAACTACACTGATGAGAACAGGAGACGACTGCTTTCAGTTCTATTCAGTGTTTTGGCTGTCATTGTTTTTCTGACACTACTTAATTACAACATATTGTTTAGTGTAAATGTTCTTAAAAAGGAAAAAATCTGTAACAAGCTGTTTGCCATCATTATAATGACATGTTTTTATTATTCTTTTTTTTTTTGGTACACTATATAGTTTAAGTGAAAACTGTAATTTAATTTTGTTGATTGTTTTTGAGGATATCTCACTTAAATTTACATAAATAAAACCCCAATGGCCATAGCCCCTATTTGTATACAGGATATTACAAATGTACAAATAATCATTTCCTGACAAGTACAAACAATGGCCACGGTATCAGTTAATTTCCCTATTCATAATAGTGCAAGAGAAAACTGAAACTTTATTTTTCTGTAACCAAGTCTTGAAAGTATGCATAATTAAGGCTTTGACAGCTTTGGTAGGCATAGTGTCCTTCGGCTCCCAGTTACGTTCCTGACATTCACACCTTGAATGGAATTTCTAATGTTACAAAAAGAGATTCAGATTGAGGGTCCACATAGCTGTGTCTGACTTTTATATGCATTCTTTGGCATAAAACCCTTTGTATTGGTTGCTGGCAGAGGATTATTTAATGATGCAAGCTTGCACCAGCACATGCCCCAACTTCACTTTTTTTTTTTTCCTTCAGCAGCCTAGACACATTTCTGAGATGGGGAAACTGTCTGCATGTATTGGTTAACATAGACTGGATTATTTTTATCATGAAGATGAAACATTTACAGAACATAAGATGAGAGATCATGATGTGAAAAAGTAAAGCCTGATGTGTTGCATGAATAAAATCATAAACTCAGACCTCTGATTCACTAAACCAGATACGTTGGCATATGGTCACAAATCATGAATGTAGGCTATACCTACGTTTGGGGGTGATGTTTGAAAGTTTCACTGATTTACAAACACAGCCTAAACCGATTTATTTCTGTAATTTTGCACTAAAGAGAGGGACAAAGTTCCTCCACAGGTACGTAAAAGACTCACTGCCAGTTATCAAACACTTGCATGCAGTAGTAGCTTCCAAGGGTGGCACCAGCCCTTAGTAGGAATAGGAGCAAAATACTTTTTCACTTAGGGAAATGTTGGTTTGGATAACTTTTTTAAAAGTATTTACTTGGGTTATTCTATATGTGCTGGATCATTGTTGTGTTGCATGACCCAATTATTGACTATGTTTTAGCTGTTGAACAGATGGTCTCACATTTGCCCCTTTAATACTCTTATTTAATAAATAGAGTATTGTGTACCTTGCATTCATTTTTGAATACAAAAAGGTACAGAGGTCCTTTGGCTGCCAAATAACCCAAACTGACACCCTTCCACCACTGGAAGGGTGTCTAAAAGTGGGAATGTCAAATGTCATGTTTGGTTCTCCACTTTGGTTCCTACTGTCAACAGGATATTCTTCTAAAAGGTCTTGTGGTTTCTGTCAAACCACTTTTGTGATCTTCAATTGTGCTTCCATCTTCTTTCCAGATAGTGCTAGCTTTCTCCTGGCAGCCTTTCCAAACAAACCACACCTGTTCAACCTTCTTCTAATTGTTCTGTCATGGATATTAACATGTAACATGTTTACCGAGGCCTGTAGAGTCAAAGATGCATCACCTCCCATCATCAATTTCCTGGGGCATCCAGTCCAAGAGAGATTGACAGCAATATTAAAGGAAGTCTACTAGTAGAGAATCCCTCTCACTGTTTAACATTTAACTTCAAATGGTTAGGAAACAGTTTTAATAACCCTTTCTAGACTGATAGGCAGCAACAGTAGCTCTTCTTAAAGACCATTGTTGATGCCTTTCCCACTTGGCAACACCCACCTGAACACTCCAGACCCTCAAACTGCCAAACCATCTGCTTTTGTAGCGGCCTGCACACCTGCTAATGATCATTCATGAAGGCCTGATGATTAGCAGCACCTGGCTGCAACTTAGTCTCTTAAATCCTAAGGCAGCAGTAAGGTAGTGATAGTAATGCACACACTCTTTTTGGCTTCATTTTTATTAAATAAGCCATTGCAGAGTGAAAAAACATATGTTGTTGGTCATGTGAGGTTGTACTTGTCCAATGATAAGACCTACTATGATCCCACAATTTTTATCCTGGTTTTGCACAAAAGGAAATATTAAAAAAAAAAAGCATATGAATGTGAGTTTAAGATGAGTCAGAATTCCAAATAAAAACATAACATTAATTCATCTATTTACTTTGATTACTTTTGGTATTTTCTCAAACCTTGATCTTTTTATTTTTACTACCAACTATTCTCTTGCCCTTTCCTCCTCACTCTGTCTCTTTTTAAGGGCATCTCTGCCAGGATGTTGGTCTTCCTCTTTTTCCTGACAGCAAAGCCCCTTTTATAGGCAGAGCCTTAAAAAATCCTTAGGGTTGAGGTGGATGGCAGAAGAACCGCTTGAACTTGGAACAGTGTCTCCAGTGGCAGCATAAGGCTGGTAGTTCTTTTTTTTTTAAAAGTCCATGAACTAGACAGTTGAAAAGACCTAGTGTATAAACAGTGTGGTGAAAACAATACTATGATGCCATTGTCTTTTGCAGAATCTAATTCTCGTTATTGAAAAGGTGGGAGTCATGATTATGCAACAGAATGGGCTCTCAGGGTCTCTTTAGAGCAGCTCACATTTTTTTTTTTTTTTTACAAACTGCTTGAGGAAATTGATTAAATGTGTCTCCTATTAACCCAGATGGCTTTTCCTCTCCTTTGTAGCCTGGTAGTCCACCATGGAGGAAGTAATACCTGAAATACACTCTTGGAAAAATGGAATGGTGTGGAATGATGTTCCTTATAGCTTCAACAATACAAACAAGAGTGACAAAAGGTCTTCGCTTGGCAGAGGTCACTGAACCCAGCTGCTTATATCTCCGTCTGGCAACCATCCTATTTGGCGTCTGCACTGTGGTGACACGTCTCATTCATGTTCCATATTTCAAATGGAAGAAGCTTACATCTTATCATCACTACCTCTATGTTCTGAAAGGTGGCTTTTTCTCTTTTTTTTAGCTGAAGGTTGTTGTTCGGGCAATGCTTGTGGCCTCTCAAGAATACTATGAATCAGTCAGGTCAGGCTTGTTGCATCTCAGACCAGGAGTCAACGATTTTATTGAAATTCACAAGAGCTAATTCAAATGCAAATTTCTTTACTTTCTTCAGTGTTAAGCCAAAAGATATCTCAGCAGCCACATCCATTTCAACTGAAAATGTCTGCTTCATTTTTCTGGTAGCTAAAAGCTACTTCTGGCTTTCTGTCATCAGTCACATCCTGGCTGATCTTTTTAAGCTTCTAAAGGGTACTAAATATATTATAGGCATTGCTTGTTCTTCTTATACGTCCCTTATGGTTCTTCACCTGTCTTGCCTCTACCATAATCTCAGCTGGTGTCGGATATCTCTTGAACACACGTGGTTATCAAGGCAGCATAT
Organism: Zenarchopterus dispar; assembly: GCA_028564865.1. Taxonomy (NCBI): domain Eukaryota; kingdom Metazoa; phylum Chordata; class Actinopteri; order Beloniformes; family Zenarchopteridae; genus Zenarchopterus; species Zenarchopterus dispar. Next base: position 19,145,303 of record JAOWBL010000018.1, read on the forward strand.
GGTGCTTCAAAATGTCCATGTACTCGTCTGCCTTAATGCTATCATCACAGAGGAGTAAGTGACCAAGGGCACTGATTCAGCCTCATACCCTCAGGCAGTTTTGTCTTTGGTCTAGAGCACATGGTGCTCACTTTTACCTTAAAAAAGTAAAAACATAAAAAAATTAATAAATAAGAGAGAGAGAGACAGAGAGAGCCGAAATACTGACTGATCAGACAACAATACATGTTTACACTGGCTGATTGTAGATGCATCTGAACCCAGATATTTCAGCATCACCTCAGGACAAGGCTGACATAAGTTTCCTTTTTTATTTTGAACAGTAAAGCTTTAGGTGAGATTTGCCATCAGAGGATAGAAGACTGTGGATGTCCACAATAAGTTAACAGTCTTGCCTTTTATGCACTACAATTCAAAGATTTCTTGAGTCCTTGAATTATATTACTGCAAAATGAGATATGGGCTAATCCTTTCCAATATTACTTTGAGAAACAATGTTTTCAAACAATATATTGACTTTTCTCATATTTTACCTAGAGTGGTGATCCTCTGCCCTTCTTAGTGTCTCAGAACATCTCTTAAACACTGCTTCTTTGCAGTAAAATCTTTATCATTACCTGCTAGCATCGCAAGTTTGAATTATCAATTATTTTTCTCCTTTCCATGCCCCCTTATAAGGACTAAATTGTCCCAGTACCAACATTTTTGCAATGTGTTGCCTAAAAATGTGAAAGATGACTAATTAAGACTAAAAATCAGAAAAAGAATACTTAATATTTTATTACCGATACAAAGTCTCTGACAATACTGATTCTTTGTCAGTTGGTAGCTTTTACATTACTGAGAGCTCACAGACAAAAGCATTGGTCTATTTTGGCCTATAAAATTAAAATTACTGAACTTCAGCTTTCCACTTTTTCCATCTTTGTCTCAGCTCTAATGGTTATCTTGAATGTTCTAACAAGTATTTGCCTTTTACTGTTTCCCAGAATTTAACTGACTTAGAGGAAAACTTTTCCTGCTGTGTGCACTGGACATCTGTAAAAGTTCATAAATGAACTTCAGTGAGACAAGCCTAAACTTATTCCCTTTACACTTTTATTTGTTGTTTAGTGTTTGTGTAATTTTATCATTAGATGTTGATTCTTAAATCATGTTTTTTATAGTGTCTTTCAACTTTTTTTATTTTATTTTTTTTGGAATATTTATGTAGATCCCTTTAGCCTAGACTTTACTGTCTTAGAATTATTTATCTTAATGGGATTTTTTCTTGGTTAAAAGAAGGTCAAAAAGAAAAAAGAAAATAAAATTGGAGTGATTCTGTTTTTGTTTTGTTTTTTTCTCTTTTTTCTACTTATAGATGTTGCATAGTTACAAATTCGTGGATAATAAAACTTGAACAAATCTAATCCAGAAGATTTTATGCTGCTTTCAAGATGTCTGTATTTTTAACTTGTGTTAGTGTGAATAGTCTGATAAAACCATGAAATCAGATTAATTTTCCAGTTAGAACTCCTTTTTTATTTTATATTAAAAGTATAGTTGTATTTTGAACATAAATCATCCACCTCTCCACAGTTAAAACATATATAATGAAAGTACTCCTGGGCCATGACACATGCTTGAAGACACAGGAGTTATATGAATAAATCATGATATGGTTTCTCTGCCAACCTCAGCCGCCTCGTGTAAAAGTATTTCAATTTAATGCCTCTGGAAAAATTGTATTTGAATCAATTATAAATCATGTACACGTTATAGTAGTATGTAGCATAACATTATAGTAGACTTGGAGCTACAACATAACTGGTTTTGTTTGTTTGTTTTGTTTTTATTGCAGGTCCAGTAGCTGTGATCAGTGGTGAGGAAGACTCTGCCAGCCCTCTTCATCATGTCAACCATGGGATTATTACTCCATGTACGCTGGATGCTGGTCCTGATGCTGTTGTTATAGGGATGACTCGTATACCTGTTGTGGAGAACCCTCAGTACTTTAGACATGGACACAACTGCAACAAGCCGACCACTCGTAAGTCCACTTAGTGTGCCCATCTCATATTTGAATAAATACCCTGGTCTGTTAAAGTGTCAGTAAAATGCAGACCTTCATCACTATAAGTGACAAGTTGTGAGCCATTTTTACTGAGATTTTCAAGAAAAAAAAAAGTGTTACGAACTTTTCAGAGGTAGGGCCAGATTGAACACTAAAGAAAAACCATGAGGAAAAAACAGATCACATTAGAGACTTCCAAAAGTCTAATACAAGAAAATCAAGATGGTACTTCAACTTCCATAGCATCTTTTTAAGTCTTGTTGACCATTCAGTGTTTTTATACTATCATTCACATTCCACCATCTACATGCACTTTTATACTCACTGAGTCTTCTTGGTCTTTATGGATTTTTTTTTAAATTCAGTCTGTCCAGTGCTTCTTCTGTCAAACAAATTACACATTGATTAATGCACCAGGGTAATGTGGGGTTTGGTATCTTCCTAAAAGATACCTCAGCACGTGCACCAAAAATCCAGGAATGGACCCACCAACGTTCTCACTAAAGGACAACTGTTGTACCCTCTGAGCCACAACAGCCCCATGACAAATAGAAACCATAAGCCGTGACACATTCAGCGTGCCTTTCATATTTACAGGGGATCATGATATCACAGGCCTTGATAAGAGCACAATTATCCAGCTTTCAAATCTTTATGGCCACTCAGTTTCACGTCATTGACTATGCCTCAGAAGAAGGTGGCGTAAAAGCTATAAAGTTGTTGCAAAACTGAAACATCAGTTTCAAAAGAAGTGTTACACCCATGGAAGAAAGAGTGGATGGAGATGCTAACTCCACTGCCTAAATCCTAGTGAAGGAGATATTTGTACTGAATTTTGGTGGCACTTTTATCAAAGCATGTCACAAACACCACATTGTTACAGCAGGGAGTTGTCATCTTTTGAAAAACAACAAGCATAAAAAGTTGCACCCTAACCTTACACATCAGTCAAAAGCACTCTCTTGTAACCTCTTAAAAAATAGACTACTGATACTGATAGTGTAAGTTGTAGGAGCACACAAATCAAAAATGATCTCTTTATATCAATTTTAATGAGCTGTGTCTTTGCAGTGTGCTGCTACCCTAAGGGTAAAAGACCAAGATAACATCTTTTGCAACAGTTCAGGCGCTAGATATAAGACTGCTTTAGACAAAAGTAGCCTACAGTATATGTAACGTAGTCGCACCCTCCCCTCTCCAAAATAACTCTCTCCCCCTTCAGTCTCATGTTCCAGGTGGGGAAAGACAAGACCACTTTAAGGCCTAATTACTCATAAGTACATTGACTGCTCTAGAGAATCCTCAAAACAACCGCGCCAGCAGCTAACCACAGTGTGGTGCCTGCTGCTTCCATCCCTGGTGATACCAGTCAAACAGCCTGGATCCAAGGAGAGTGCTCGCTCCCTCCTCCTGTCTGAATGGCAGATCGTACATTTCCATTGATTTCATGTTTCACTACATTGCCCATCTCAGACCTGGCTCAGTCTCAAAATGGTTTCTGGTCAGGCTAGCAGAAGTTGACTTCTGAGTTGGAGCCAATGAGAAGAGAGGAAATCCCATTTAGAGGTGATAAATAAATGACGGGTCTTATGTATTATGAATTGCATGAATTTTTAACATCCAGCCAGTGACTGATTTATAACATTTCTCTCCTTGCACAGGAGATCTGATTGTGGGCTAATGAATAAATGACAGTGGGGAACAAATGAAACTTTGTCTTGATCAGTGTGCACCTGGATTTGAAAGTCTGACCATGCACATACGCAATCCCAGCTTTGACATATGCTTCATGTACTTCTCTTCCTCTCACAATACAGACTGTCTTCCTTTTTTTGATTTAATTGTATGTGCATGCATTTAAAAAAAACAAAAAAAAAAAGAAACCATAGGAAATGAACCCTGAATGCATCATGAGGTCATAATGGCCACTGCTTTCTGCCACCGGCTAGGAAAACAAAATGGATCTGAACGGTTTCTGCCTCTGCCGATCACCAGCTGAATATTAATGCCTCCTTTACCCTCAGGACACGCACACAGGGAAAGGAAATGTCTGTATCTGTGTGTAAATCTGTAGTATATGTGTGGGTGCATGCCAGTGAAAATGAATCAGTGAATGCGGACACACTGTTGGTATGTCTTGTTGGGTTCAGATAGGTCACCTTACATTCCTTCACTTCCTTTGTGGTTAGATATGTCACAGGTTTGTCGGATGCCCCCTGGGTCCCCTTTGTTTTGCTGGCCTTGCTCAGCATGTTTTTTTCTTCTTTTTTTTTTCCTCCCTCGCAGCACTCAGTACAGATACAGTATAGCTGCTATATCGGTGCTTGAACACTAATCCATAATATATTCATTCATTTACTTGAAAGCTTCTTATCCAGGGGAACAGTGTGCTGCCAGGATTTCTAACACATACACACTCCATAATTCTGGCTAGTAGTGGTGACTCTTGCTCACTCATACATAAAGTTAAACATACCCACATGTCTCCTTATTTGTGGGCATCAAGCTCTCACTAATGTCATGGTCAGGCCTACTATCATGCCTTTGGGAAATTCCTGTTTTGCTGTGTGCAGTTTGAAAGCAGCCTCAATAATGACAAGGAAAAAAAAAGACAACGGAAATGGATTGTACAGGCTCTTGTTATTGGCTTGTTTAAAAACAGTTTTGTTAAACAGAGCAGACTATTTTAGATTTATGTGACACCTGAAATCTGTAGTAGTACTGCTGTTATCCCCTCACTGCAGGAGAGAACATGGAGAGCTGATATAAATATCATTTCATTCCAGCTGACCCCTCGTTGAACTGGAAATCTGTGCACATGCAGCCAAGTTGAGGGGCTGACTTTTCTGTTGGCATGAGTGGTTTTCAGGTGCAAATTTAAAAAAAAAAAAAAAAAAAAAAAAAAGGAAAAAAGAAGAGCTGTCCTTTGACTGGTTCATCTTCCAACTTAACTGGTGGCCTTCACTTTTGCTGTGGTGGACCAGTCCTGCCACCATTGCTGAGGACGCTTAAGAAAATCAGCTATTTGTTTTTCACTGAGAAACATGAAAAAAAGGGCCAATCCTGGGGAAATTTTGCCGCATTAGAGAAGATAAAAGCAGAGAAGCCAAAGGACAATTCTTTAGCCTAATGACAGATCTATATCTATTCAGATTTTCTGTCTCCCAAGAGGTGCCTGTGTTTTATCACTCAGCTGGCTATTTTAATTACGAGTTTGTCACTTCCCGCTGGCCAAAATTAGACAATAGCTTTTGATGCCAGAATATAGCGCAGAGGCTTTCATTATATCTGTTATTGTGGATATCATTCTCAGGCACGACTCAAACCAACCTCCCCCACTCTGTCACCTTCACTTTTGGTATAACAGAGACATAATTATGCTCAAGGTGATGTTTTTGAAGATGAAAAAATTTCCAACAGTGACAAGGAGTAACTAATTTGGCAGCTTGAAAGCTCAGCAAATGAATGGAAATGCTGAGCAGATTGATTGAAAAGCAGTCATCATGTTCCAAGGGGATGATTCCATGAGTTATCGTCCGATGCAACAGAACAGCTTCACAGGCTTGTGAATTAAAAAAAAAAAAAAAAAAAAAAAAAAAATCTACTTTTGTTTGTTTCCCAAAACATTCAAGAGTTGCCATTAGCTGTGCCCAGAGGAGACAAAAAAGCTTTTAAAGAATAGCTTTAAAATAATGCTAGCTGATGGATTCCTTTAAAAAATGTCAGCAAAATAAATGGAAGCACCCGTTTATTTACATGAGTATCCCATCCCACAATAATCCAGGTTTTTTCCCCACCCATCATTAACAGTAGCAACAGAGTTTTTAAATTAGGTGAAAAAAAAAAATTGCCGTAAGCATGACAAGTCAGCACCAAGTTGACTGGTTCATCTCTGAATGCAGCCTGCAGTGTCTCAGTTGCAGCACAAAACACACCTAAATTATTAACTCTTTTTCAATAAAAGTTGCATAAAGTACTTTTCTGCCTTTAAAGAAACATAATTTATACCACATCTGTGGGGACTAAGCTCAGGGTGGATAGCATGCCTCACCACCTCTAAGATGCCAAATAAAGCTAGTCAAGACTTTTAAAAAAGGAATTCCCCAGAGCGACAAGTGTAAAGTACTTAGTGCTCAAATGTACTTAATGCTTAAAAACTTTTATCCACTACTGACGCCGAGGTTAAGCCTAGGGAGAGAAGAAAAGATATCAGTTACAGTTTTATATCCATATATTCTAAGTATTCCAAGATCGATCCATTTAGTTTTTAGACACAAACTGTTTTCAGTGCACCAATAAGCTTTGGTATTTTAGAACAATTAGATTTGCATTATTTTTAATGTTACCATTTGTTTTTATAATGGTGCTGCACATTTAAGGTTGAAATGTTTCATCCACAGCCACTTTGACACTCCGTCAGATACGCTTGTTTTCAGAAAAGTCAGCAACTGCTGCAATATTCAGTGTCATTGGGCCCAAAGACACACAAATAAACAAGCACCAACATTTGTGGATTTCACTCTGTAGATGTGATTCAGGAAGGTTTTTAATTTTCTTTTGCTCATGCAGAAGGTGAGCAATTTCCATCTCAAAGAGTGCAAAAAGATCTTTTCAAAGGTATCCACTTTTCCTTAATTTCCTGCAACGGGATCTACAGGTAGATCTGCTCAGGACTTAAAAGTCCCAGATGTGCTGCACAAGAGGCAAGTAAAGTCAAATCCAATGTAGGAAATGAATAAACACAACAAGCGGGTGTAGGTGGGTTTAAACTAGACTGGACTTTAACAGAAGGCAGAATCCGACTTCCTAGGGGAGGCAAAATATTAGAAACCCAAGAAGGAACCCCTGCACTGCAAATGTGGCTAAAGATGGGTACGCATTGATCATGATCCTACAAGCAACTCATCTTTTTCTATGTTTGCATTCAGTTTAAGCATTTCCATTCACTGTCATGTATGTGATCTGTAACAGTGCACAACGTGCTATTGCTGGTGCTGCTCGGTCCACTAATTCTCATTGGCTGCCGGGGTGCTCAGTTGGACGTAAGAATCATAAAATTCAAACATGTTTTCATATTTATATTTCTCTATTTAGTCAGGCTTAAACTCCTTAACGTGCAGCCAGCCTAAGGCAATTTGGTGCTGGGTGACGGGCGAGTGGAGCTTAAATGCTGAGCAGAGAAATCAGTCACAGGTGTGGGTAATCAGTGCAGCTGAAGCACAAAAGCAATCAGGGAACCTGCAGCAGGAAGAGGTGGCTCCACTGGGAGACGAGATCAGAGGGAGGACAACAGGAAAATAAGGCAGGAAGTGGATGAAATCAGAGAGTGAAAAGAAAACATTCATCACCAACTTTGTGCATTGTCGTACGGGATCAGTTGTCACTTTTGTCCTCCCTTTATCTCCTCTTGTTCCAGCCAGTCATGTGCCTTCATTTATGTGTTCAGCAACGCTGCTGTCGTCAAAGTAACTACGATACCTCTGGTGTTACCACAAAAGCCAATTTCACCTGTAACAACTTGTGCCCTAGATGTTGTTTAGTGGAGGAATGGAAACTAAATTCCTATTACTTGGTTTAACAAAGCTATCCAGACTGCCAACTTGCTAGATAAACTACCTAATTTCTGCTTCTGTTTATTAGTTTATTATTATCCCTTACTATATACCATATATAGAAATGAACATACTATTACAACACATAAACAAAATGATTAACAAAATAATGCACTGGAGTTTGTTTTAACATTATGAAATGGTATCAAACTATTATTCTCCTAAGTTCTTGCATTAAGTGTTATTTAACATTTTGGGGAGGAATACATCTATAAAGTAGGAAGTCTAAGTGAGCAAATGATTAAATATTAAAATTTAAATTCCAACCACTTTATTTATCCCCAAAGATGCAGTTAAAAGCCATAGAGAGACATAAATGTCAGATGACACAGGTTATAGGTACGGATTTTAAAACCTCTTGAAAAAAAAAAAAAAACGTTACAGGAACAAGTTAATCTATATTAGGTTAAAATGATCATGGTAAAGAATGATATAGTGAGAAACGTGTGTCTGTTATGTGATAGAAATAGACTATGAGAAGGCAAGGAGTCTGGAGAGGGTCAGAAGCTGGAGCACGGAGGTTTAATGGTTCAGTAACTGGACTGATGTGGGGACAAAGGTGACACTCTTATTTATGTTCAGTCAGGACAAAGAAGTCTGCATCATGGTGGGATCCATTTAAATTGGGTCTGGAATGAGTCTAGGAACTTTTTTAAATTTATTTAAACTCTGTTTGACACACAGGACAGATAAAACTGGTATGGAGGAGGGTGTGCCGGTAATTTTAAAGCAAGCCTCTGTTACATTGGTCGTTCAGTCTGATTCTGCAGGCTGATGGAGTAGAACCAGCAGTTGAAAGACAAAAAAAAAAAAAAAAGTCAGAACACTCAGTAATAGACAAAAGTCATTAGAATGCGTTTATAACCCCCCCAAAAAAGCTCAGCTTCCTGAGTAGATGCTGTTTCTGGTGACATTTCTCAAGGATTTGTTCAATATTGAAGGAAATCTCTAGGAAGCTGTCAAAGATTGTAAGCAGATATCTGCTCTCCTCCACCATCTCCACCGGTATCCCCTGAGTGATAGTGCGGATGAGCTGCCTCTGTTTAGTGGGGAATGTCACAATCACTATGATATTTGTTTGTTAAGTACAACACAAAGGTTTTTACACCATGCCCCAATCTAATGCAGAACCCATATGTGCATGTTGTCAGTCATATTTTCATTGCTGTTTTTTCTTGTTTGAGGGTCCATCTTTCCAGATACCATAGCAGTGTCCTCCTCAGATACAGAGTGGTATTGAACAAAACTAATTTTCCCCTGGCTTTTCTAGAGTTGATTATGTCGCTCACTGAGTAGAATTAGTGTCTGTCACTTGTTTTTGAGGTGAGTTTGGGGGGCGAAAAACCATCAAACAGAAATAAAATGACTCTTCTGTAGGTTTACGATTTCTGAGAAGTCTTTGGCCTTCAGCTTGATATTATGTTTTTAGACCAGAAAAAACTAGTTCTAAACAAAATGATGAAACCACTGTATGGCACTTAAAAACCTAATGAATAACTGCTTATTTGAGGCCTAAAAAAAGGTATATACTTTATTGTTGAATAATTTGGGAAAATAGTAGCAGCACACTCATTAGAAGGAGCAAGTCTAAAACAGTCTGACCATATTTGACTTGTTGGATTTTTTTGTTAGCATTTCATTAACATTTCATTCTACTTTTTTGAATGGGAGCCAACAGTTTATAAAAAAGTTTTGAGTGGGTCCATTGAGCAGCTGAAAGGAATGGGACTGAGTCAACATGTTCCTTTAATACTGTCACTGAGAAGGAAAAGGAAAATTGAGAAAAGTACTCTTATGAAACAAACACACATTTGAAAACTGACATCCTGTTTAATAATAACAGAACCTTTTATATTTGCTTCACAAGTTTCTATGAAATCAAATAATTATAAAAAAAATAATGATATATGATCAAATACATGAATTATGGAACCATTTCATGTATACTGAATGAATAAATAAATAACTGCAGGTAGCTTATTTAGCAAGTTTGACTCTAATCTTTTCTGAGTGTAGCTGGTGTCATCTGTATTATTTTATTGCTTCTCCATATTGCACCCAAGCGTAGGTGCAGCAGCGGTAGCAGACACATGGGCAGCAGTTATCCAGCCACGGGAGGTGAAGAGTAGATGCCCTCCAAGAGTCAACAGTAACTGCTGGCATTCATATCACAGTTGCCCAGTGATGCCAGCAGACACCCAGCCTTTATGCTGCAGAAAATTTGAGACCGGAGGGCTTCCCGTAGCCTATTTGCTGCTGGATGAGTGCTTTTTACCTAACCATTAACATCCTGCAGTGCCATAGACAGGCTAAACTACTGGTACATAACAGTGATCTCAGTAAATTATTCCCCACATGATTTCAAAGCAATAATAAAAAGGCAAAGAGGACTAGAAAAAACGATTTTCTCCTAGTGCATCTGAATGACATGTTTTTTTTTTTTTTTAAATTGCCTTCCTGGATCAATCAGAAAATAAGAGGCAATGATTCTGAATATTTTATGTATCTTAACTGTACTATTCTTGATTGTGTCAGTAGATTTTTACAGGAAGCTTTAAAATAATCCATAAAATGTTTTTATTGGTAAAACGGAAGGCCTAATATATAACTTTTTTTTTTTTTTTTAAAAAGAGAGAGATAAGCTGTTGCTTAAAATAGAATTTTTTACAGATTTTTGACTCAGCCACCATTTCTCAGTGGTAAAGTAAGGAGACGCACTTCAATCAACCCACCACAGGAAAGCTGCCAGAAAATAAATACTCTCTCACACACACACAAACACACACCTGTGAGCAGTAAATTCACACATGAGTGCACAGCGTTGGCAGGTATCCTGAGACAAACATACACATGCATAATAAAACTCGAGAAATTTGGCAGATAGTTGTGGTGAAATGCACACGAACACGTGAGGCACACACAGTCACAGGTACAGAACAAAGCCCTCCAAACATCTGTTCTTCCGCAGCAACCTGACCTGACTAGCTGAGTAAATCTCAGAGCTGCGTTGTCTCTCCCTCCAGGGAGAATGTTTACTGGCATCAAGGCCTCAAGTGAGCCAGGACAAATGAATGATGCTGAGCTGTGGGATAGAGATTTAATCTCAGGGCTTTTCAGTGTGCCACTCTGGGTAAATAGGCTCCAGGATGCAGGCCGAGTCTGCCTGTAGAGGAAGCTGAAGGTTAAAGTAACCTGTCTGCATCACTGTCAATAAGTGTGCTCCATGCTAGTGCCTTCAATCCCATCAGCAGAGAGGGACAAGGTGGGAGGTCCTGATGTAGCAGCTGGGAAAAACAAACCAAATTATTTATGTCAAGTAAATAAGGATATGAGGGCAACTGTTCCAAATAGAGAGGTAAACAGGTGCTCAGTGTAGCTGCATGAGTAGAAACACTATTTAAAATCTATAAGGGTAAATTACTATCTTTAATCATGAACATATTTCAATCTAAGTAAAATTAGTCTTGTTTTCATGCTTAGCTATTGCGGTCCATACAAATATCCTGTTCTGCAGTTTGAGTCCTTCTCTTTGTTCTCAGGGAACCACATTTCCAAATCAGCTCAGCTGGCTTCTCTCGATGCAGAGGAACAGCGACTCCACTGAGTTTTTTCTGAATGATGAAACTTCTCAGCCTGTCTCTGAGAGAGTTCAGCCACCCTGCAGAGAAACGTATTTCAGCTGCTTGTATCAGCAGTATTTCAGTCACTACCAACAGTTTGTGACTACAGGTGAAGGTAGGAACTTAGATCAAACAGTAAACAGAGAAACTTGGCTTTTGGCTCAGCTCTCTCATCACCACAACAGACTGGTCAGCTACATCTATCTGCCTGTCGATTTCCTTCTGCATTCTTCCCTAACTCACAAATAAGAGCACAACATGCTGTAACTCTTCCACTTGAGGAGGCACCACAATCCCAACCCAAAGAGGGCACTCCACCCTTTTCTGACTGAGAAGCTTGGTCTCCGATTTGGAGGTGTCTGTTTTCATCCCTCCTGCTTCACACACAGCTGGAAATCCTAGCAGGGTCACATCATCAGAAATAACAAAGGCAGAACTCTGAGGCTCCTTTTCCATCTCTTATCTGCACCAAAACATTAACCCCATAGAGGTTAGTAACAAAATTGGTGACAAAGACCAGCCCTGATGGTGTCCAGCTTCTACCTTGAATGAATCTGACTTGATTTCAGCAATGTGGACCAAACTCTTGCTTCTTTTGTGTAAGACTTATATAGCCTGTAGCAACAGGTGTAGTATGTTATGCTCTCAAAGCAGTCCCAGCAGAATATCCTGTGGGACACATTGAAAGGCCTTCTCCAAGTCCAGAAACCTCATGTAGGCTGGTTGCGTAAACACCCATGTCTCCTCCAGGACTCTAGTGAGGGTACACTGCAAAAAGTAATTTCTCAGAAAGTTAAAAAGCCTTGTTTCAAAAAGATTAGAAGACTTTTTTAGACTGTTTTGCTAGTTTTTGGAATTCTAGTCAAGAATTTTTTTGTTTCCCCATTGGCAGATATATTTTTGCTTAAACTAGGCCAATTGTGACTACATTTGTGAAATATTTGCAGTGACTTCAGAAACAGCAGTTATGAGAAAAACAGCAGAGAAATAGGCATCAGTTCTCCACGGATCACTTTTCCAGCATTTTCACAACCAGATGGTCAGGCAAATCTAAAGGAATAACAAAAGAAGATGAAGAAGGAAAATAAGACCTGCAGGAATGGTCTGATTGAAAAAGTAATCTCTGGAAACTGGAAAGAAAGAAGTTTTAAACTGCAATAACCTCTTTGAATTTAGGAGGGACAGTCTATTTGACTGTTTGCAGAAATTAGCTGTGGTCCCGCAGAGGTTTTTCTTCTGTTGCATATTGTCCACTTTTGTACACCATTATAGAAGTGGACTAAAACTACAAGCGAATGCCTGTGTCCTAATCTTCTTGAATTGATTGGTTGGAGAGACAACTTCAGGCAACGGTTTTTCTCTCTCATTCTTATTGACTCAGTGACTAACAAAAACAATGATGCAAATGCAATCACCTCAGCAGTGCTATTGTTGCTTTTCTTGAGAGAGGAGTCCAAACAAGAAGTTGTCCTGAAGCACAGCTCTCACAGGTCAGACGTTTGCCTGTGAATGTTCTGATTCCTGGAGGAGTCAAAGTGGCAGCAGTGGTGATAATAGTACCAGATATATTACTTAAAGTAACTTTATGATTTTGGAATTGGTTTTGTATCAGTGTTGTACACACATGCTTCTTTTATTTTTTTTCCAAAGCTACTAACATGAGAAGTAACAAATATAAGTAATATATTTGCCTTCTAACATAAGCTACCTTTCTGACAACCAAAAGCATTGTCAGTCTCCGTTGTAGGCTTTCCTACATGTTGAGGATGTTTTATTAAAGCAGCACAAAGGAACACTTGCAAGTTTTCAATCAAGTGTGGAGGTTAAGTCCCTTTTTTGACTCTGTCCATAATTTGCCCTTGCTTGGTCACCCTGATTTTCACTTCCATCATAACTTTCCTCAGATTATTTTAGTCACTTCTGCCATGATGTCCAGCGTCCATCCTCGAGTTGATGTCATTGTTACTTATGTGTGACACAGTGATGTAAAACAAGGTAGTTTTTACCACAGACAAACATGACACAAGTTCAAAATTAGAAGGGATGGGAGACCCAAATCAATTAGTTAAATTACAGGCTTTTCTTGAAGACATAAAGATTGTGAAAGACGGGCAAAGTTTCCTAAAATATTCCTTTAAATCAAACAGAAACATGTTTTACCATGAAAACTAGTTCTTTGAGCTGTGATAAGAAAACATCTGCTTCCAACAGAGCATCCGTTCTTCATTAATGCTGGTGTGTCAGAGTTTATGGCAACCTAGCAAGTTCCCAACAATGTTGCTTGAGGACATTTTTCGAACTGTAACTCATTTAAGAAAGTACTCTATTCAACAAACACTGTCTAAAAGCCTCTTTTCTTGTCACTTTTAAAGCTAGCCTTACCAATAACTTGTTCCAGGTATGCTTGCCCTGATTATTAGGGTTTCCTTTTCCTAGGTGTGAAGTATTCATAATTGTGCATGTTAAAAAAAAAGGGAGTAACAAAGAGACATTCTGGAAGAGTCCAGAACAACTGTCCATTCTGCAGCTGTTGGCCTGCTTATCCCGATGCATGGTATCACAATAACTGTATACCTACTCACACAACGAGGACGAGTGTGCTTGTAAAAGTGTGTGATCTTCATAGACAGCTGATGCTGAGTTGGCACTGTGAGTGGAAATACAAGGAGAAAGGTGGGTGGGAGAAGTGAAAAGATAGCAAAGTCACTGGAGACTGATGCTCAGTTCCAGTCTGTTGGTGTCCAGGTTCCAGTGGAGGTTGGGTATTATTAGCAGACCGTGGAAGATGATGAGGCACAGACAGCTGAAGGAATTTCATTCAGACAAGTGGTACTGGTAGCCAGGTGGCTGGGGATAAAATGATGCTCATTCAGGTTATAGTTGTTTCCTTTCTCACTTGGACCACCTTCTATTATCCAGTATTTACCTGCCTAATGCCTCTGCAAGTGTTCAAAACATGTGGTTACTCTTCAATCAATCAAAAAAGATTATCTCTACCAGAGTCCACTGTAGACCATCAGTGGTCTTAGTGGGGGGAGAGGTGCGAAAATAACCTCGTTCAGAAGCACAAACTTATCAATGTTTTCGCGTTATGCTGCAGGCTTACATGCAGTGAAGGATTTTATAGACTTGGGGATTTGTGTTAAAAGAAAATATTGGAATCCTGGGGATGAATTGCAAGATTAACACACAGCATCTCAGCAGAACCAGTTTTAACTTGTGTTGAAGCAGCTGAAAAGATAAAGGACTTACATGTAACAGAACATAGTACCAATATACTGTTTGAGGATCCTTTTCAGAAGGAAAAAAAGGTAAATCCTGCTGACCCTTGAAATGTGTCACAGTAGATAAGATATTGCCTCATTAATGTGTTCTGCTACTGAAAAGCTTTGCTGAGAAATCATAAATTCACAAAAGCCCTTCCTACTTTTGTGAAACGGGTGTCAGTCTCCCATTATTAATGAATTAGTAGTTATGTTTGAGAAAACACTGAACATCAGTTAGAGCAATTAGAATTGAAATTAATTTTAATGGTTCACTTTTAATTTAATTGTTACTTTAACATTCAAGAAGGGTTTTAGCCCTTTTATATGGTTTCTGTGGCTAAGTATTTAACTTGCCCATTTTGTCTCATTAATATTTTACAGCAGAGAAAGCTTCTGCACAGGAGAAACTACCCACTCTTATAAACCGTGGGGACTTTTATCTAAATGTATTGTGGAAAGCATGTGTACTCTGTGTGTGCAGATCTATGGGCGCTCCCAAGCTTTCATGGTAAACCTACAAGATGTAATGTTTTATTCAAACTGAAGCATTAAGACTTGCTGCCCTGCAGAACTTTCTAAACTGATAGTTTTACTTCTGTTCTGCCAATTTTTACTCTAATTTGGTGAAGCTACTATTTTTTTCTGTCTTTTAAAGTTAATCAATAGAAGAACACGCTTCTGTTCTGGGAAAACAAACACTGGAAGAAATGTCAGAAGAGGTTGAGAAGGATTTGAGGTCAAAAAAGGCAGCTCCGGACTTTACAGTCTCATACCTGTAAAATGATTCTGTTAGGGTGAGTTATTAGGAGCTGTAGAGTAGCAGATGTTAGAAAGGAAAATAGGCTGTTTATCCTCAATTTGCTCAGTTACAGATAAAAAGTTTATAGTTTTTGCAATAAACATTTTAACAGTCCACCCTCATTTGGCCATATCCACCGCTGGTGTCCCGGAGCTGCTGGTAAAACCAAAGAATCCAGATAAGAGATCTGCAGCTCAGCAGGTCCAGTGTCATCTCGCCGTTTATTTGCACTTCAGAGATTTAAAGCCTCTTGAAACCTAATGCACCCAGTGTTGTCTCTTAACCAGCTTCAAAATTAGATCAAACAGTTTTCACACACTTTGACAACATCATACGTTATGTAACCATTTTTCAAGAACTAGATCACACATAAACTGAAATAAAGACTTTGGTTTCTGCATCCCTGTAAATTTGTCATGTAATATAGGGTAATGTATTTGTTTTGCAGCATGTTTTTAGAAATCTTGGATTTTTTTCTGGAGCTAAGACAAAACAAACACAGACACACACACACATACACACACACACACACACACTCACACACTCACACACACACACACACACACACACACACATACACAGTAGTCTCCCTTTCTTCTGATTGTTTGCATCACA
>JAOWBL010000018.1:19181025-19213799 GCA_028564865.1 Zenarchopterus dispar
TATATATATATATGTATATATATATATATATATATATATATATATATATATATTTTTTTTTTATGAGGAATGCGAGGCAGTTCATAGAAATGCGTTGTTTTTGCTAAGAAGTGCTTTTCTTATAAACCTTAAACCAGAAAAGATGGGACTAAATAGAGAAAAAAAACAGGACAGTGTTAACCCAAACATATTAAATTACCTTTTTTTGCATGTACATAATTGTATTTGTTTATAAACATCTAAACATCTTACATTTCAGGCCTGCAACAGAGTCCAATAAACGTTGGGACAGTTCTGTGCTAGTAAGGAGGCTGATTTTTTTTTTTTTTTTAAAGAATGATGATGATATTTCAAAACGCTGATGTCACCATGTGATCATGATGACCATTTGGTATAGAAGGAATATCTATCAAAAACCACCTTTGAGGAGCAAAGATGGCCAGAGGATCAGTGTTTCATCAACAAATGCACAACAAAAATCATAGAAAAATTCAAAACCAATATTGCTGAAAGAAAGATTAGAAGACATTTGTGTTTGTCTGTATGTGAAGAATGAATTGTTTTTTCTACACTACATTATACTGCACAGTTCAAGGACTATGGGGGAGTTTCACTCCATGCATGCAGGTCTACGCTGGACATCGGTGGTCTTTGATATCTCAGACAGCACTGCAACAGAATCCATCACTCGTTGATTATTGATCTTACCACACAGGCAAGGTGTTATTTTGGAAAATCTTTGTTGAGCGCTGCAATATAGAGCTACAGTCACAAACGTGAACCTTTATTGTGTAAAATGAAGCCTCACATTTACCCTCTCCAGAGGTGACATTCCTGGGATGGACAAACATGCATCAGAAAAATGTATTATGGTCAGAAGAACAAGTTTGCCTGATCATTTTTGGAAAAAAATAGGTCCCAAACCAAAAACACATGAGCGCAACAAGTCCAAAATCCAGGCTCTTTGGTGTTACCGGGCTGTGACAGTGTACACAGACAAGGATTGACAAAAGTCAACATTTGAAGTGGATCAAAAACACACATGTTGTGCCGGAATGTTAAACAATCTTCTCTTAGGACAACTATGGTGAAATGTTTTGATCCATTTCAAATGTCGACCAGTATATATTCCATATATACGGAAGCCAGACAACTTTTCTTTTTTTTTTTCTTGATGTTTAAAATGCCATCCAGAGCTCACAGCTATAATCATGCATATTTTGGATTTGGTAAATGGAAAAGAGCTTATTATGATTAAACAAATTTGGTTGTGTTGTAATTCAGAGGAACAGACTGAAGGCACAGCATGAGTGTGCAGAAAGCCAATTACTAAGGATGATTTTAGACCGTATGGTATGCTTGACTATTGATTGTTTTTCATGATGATTTTCAGCACAAAAAACAAGTTGGGATGGATAGATGCATGTTTGGACAGGCCAGAGCTGGATGGATACAGTGAAGGCATTGATGGATGACTGATCGAAAGGTCTGATATATTTTAGGAGTAATTTTACTGAGATAGGAACCTGGAGGAGGCTCAACAATCATTTTTATCTTGACAAAACTGCCAAGGTAACAGCAGAAAAAGTGATAAACCGAAGTATCTGACATGGGTCAGTGAAAGGACTGCATTGTATTTCCAGTGTTCTAAAATAACACAGTAACATGACCGTTGACCAAATTTCAGCCCCGCCAGAATCATATATATTTCTCCTTCTTTATTTCTTTATTTTTGTGCGTGATGAAAGATGTTTAAAGCTGGATGTTCGCCTCTGTTTGTATGAATCCAACCTGTGACCTGAGGAAATCTCGTCTTGTAACAAATATTGTAGTAGATGGTATTAAACTGTTGATTGTTGTAGACAGTGCATAACTTTTTAAGTGACAGTAAACTTCAGATGCAATTTCAAACCACCAACCACCTGGGTGTGAAATCACAACAATGAGCTACATACAAGATCTGTCAGTAGTGCATTTTGACTCTCTGACCCCACAATAACTGTTACAGGTGATGTTGTCCTCATTTTTCAAATTGATGCTTGCTCCCGCATCAGTCTTGTCCAGCTCGAAACAGCCATGATTAAAGCACACTCTCTGACACAAATGGGAAATGGATCAGGGAAAAAAAAGACCACTAATGGAAGCTTATGATTAATGGACAAATGTTCAATTGATTATTATCCAGCTGCAGATGATTTGCAGCAGTGGGAGACTTCATTTCATGTTCTGTCCATTTGAAAACATCAAAGACATTCAAGCTGATATCTGCCTCAAATGTTATATTCATCCTCCAAACCATCTTCTGAATGCAGAAGCTTTGCAGGGTGAGATGTAGAATTTAAGCACATCAACAGCTATATAAACTTCTTTAGTAGGAAAATTCATAAACATGCTTTCAGCAGTTTTCCTAACCCTTTGGTTGATTTCTCTAAAAAACAAACAAACAAAAAAAAAAGGTTAAACACATTTAATTCCACACTGGAAGACTCTGATACTTTCCTAAATGCAAATACTTAGAAGTACTTGAGAGAAGGAATTGTGGATTATTGATTCAGATCAACAGCAAAGGAAAGATGTATTATCATAACCTATATTATTTCACAACCAGCGTTTTGAGTACGTACAGAAGCTGAGGAAGATGAGTGACAGTTTTACTGTTTTGTGTCATTGTCAAAACCCAACATCACATCAAGCAATCATAAAATGTAAACAGATCATTTACATTGAAGTGCACTTGATCCATAGGTACCAGGCAGCTGCATTCACTCCATATTCATTACAAGATAACTGGTTTAATTTTGGTCCCACTTCCCCCGTTCTTACAATCCAAAGTGCACTGGATGATGTTGATCATTCAAAATGTTTTCTCAATCTATTATTTCAATGCTCACAAACTCTATGGATTGTTAGATAGACAAAACTAACTTAACTTTTTTTAAGTTTGTTTAATCGAGTAGTCTCAGAGGATATCACTTTTACACAAGAACCCGAAACAGACCATAATTTGCAAACATTTATTCACCACCAGCTTTTGCCGTAACATGTAAATTCCTTGGCCATGCCACCTACACCATTGTCTTTTTTTCCTCTTCCATTAATTTTAAAATAAAAAAAAAAATCACTCAAAATTACACCTATAGTTTTTTCCTCCTTCCCGTCACTTGCATTTGAGTGTGTTTTGATGGAGATTTTGTTAGCATTTCCTGTGCGCACTGTCAGAACTCTGGTTGTTTTTATTTAAGGAAACTTTGACAAGAGCGAGAAAACTGTTTTTGTTTTTATATGTGGTTTTTCACATTTTGAAAATCTGTCAAGATTTTAATATCTTGAAGTTTGCATTTAGATAGAGCATTTTAGTTTGTATTAAACATCTCTCCTTCTTTGTTCTTGCTAATCTCAGGTTGGAGGACACACCATGCTACCTATTCGCTGGATGCCCCCCGAGAGCATCATGTACAGGAAGTTCTCAACGGAAAGTGACGTCTGGAGCTTTGGAGTCATCCTGTGGGAGATCTTTACCTATGGGAAGCAGCCTTGGTTTCAGCTGGGTAATAACGAGGTACGAAGAGCTTCAAACATGTACACATGAAAGACGCTGTTAATTTTTACTGTGCCAGGCTTTGGCACATTATTTCATCCAGTCACTGGAAACCATAGCTCTGTGTGGTTTACAATCTCAAAGATCAAGCCAGACTGCTTATTAAAGAAGAGCTGTCACACAGAACTTCAAGGCTTGTTTGCAGTAGCTGAAGTGGAAACCAGAGCTGCGTAATAACTAATGTAAATGACCGCTGTGTCTTTGCATCTTAATTGACTGCTTTGTGTTGTTTCTTCCCTCTCTTTGACACGGAGCCCGAGCCATTGAGATGATAAATTCATGCCACTAGCTGCCAGATAAGATGGCGCATTACACAACACCTATGATTGGTTTGTTTTTTTCATAGGAACCTCGGCTTTAAATCAATACTATTCTATTAGGATTACTCTTGTAAAGTGAGTATGTTGAGAAAATGAAATTGACCAAATAAAAAAAAAAGAAGAAAAGAAAGAAAAAAAATCCTGGCATGCAACGTACACCGGATTTATAAGTATGTCAACATAGACATCAATACAGTTTTGGCTTGACATAAACTAGGATTTCAACATGTCTCAGGAGGAGTGGGGAAAGACTAAAAAACACAAATCAATGCCAAAATCTAGAGAGAAAAAATAGCAATGTAAAGAGATTAGTGTTGTGAAGATGATGTTTGGATATAATTTTATCATTGGGTGTAGTAGACTTGAAGACTGTACTTATTCGGTTCAGATGTATTTAACAC
This sequence comes from Zenarchopterus dispar, assembly GCA_028564865.1. NCBI lineage: Eukaryota > Metazoa > Chordata > Actinopteri > Beloniformes > Zenarchopteridae > Zenarchopterus > Zenarchopterus dispar. The sequence goes on from JAOWBL010000018.1 coordinate 19,185,345, forward strand.
ATTTTACAATAATATATTCGGTGTTGATTATAAACTGGCCATGACTGGCTCAGTGACAGTGATAAATTACCTGGATACCATGGAAACAAATCACTAACTGATGTTTTTCCCTTCGGGCCTCCACAGACTGCATGCGACCCTGACATCTGACAATTATACCTCAAACCGACCCGACAGTCAGAACTAAATCCCAAATCAAAGTGTCCAATCAGAGCACTGATGTGTTTTTAGTTGCCTTCAACTCCACCACAGGTCCTGACAGTGAATGTGTCAGGACCTGTGGGCAGCTTCATCTGAGAAAGAATGAATAATAAATAATAAATAAATATTCAGGAATTAAATTGTTATCTTTGGTTTCCACAAAGGTATAGTCATCTCGAGTTGCAGAAGCTCACACTTTCATCCATCTTCAAAATGTACTTCACCTTCTGAATCTGCAGTAAAGGCGAAGACTCTAACAGGACAGTCTACTCTGTCATTTTAGCTTACATCGTCCAAACCATCTGAAGTATAATTACAGCATCAAAACTCACACTTGTAACTTTAGTCTCACAGTTTTCTGCTTTCTATCTTTTTATTGCTTACAAAAGCACTAATGTTTGTTGTTGGAATGCACAAACTTGAATCTCTCTGGCAAAATATTGTTTTACACTTACGTTTCATTTACAGTTGTGAACTCTGGAATCATTTGTGAGCATTAATTTACAGACTCAAAGCCTTATTGACTCTAATTTGAGCTGTAAGATTTGGCTCATCTGTCATTCCAACTCTCACCAGGTAACAGCTGGGCTAAACTCCAACCCCCGTGACACTCAATAGAAATAAAGCAAGTATAGAAAATGGAGGAATGTAAATCTAATGTACCTGCAGCTTAGCTAACAGTAATGAATGCAAAGTGACTGGCTTGTTGTCAGTCTGGGTTGTGCATGTAGATTGGCCCTGCTGCTAGGGGACTGCAACATCTACTACTTGTGCTTTTGCTGCATATGGTTTAGGAATTTTTGTTAAGAGGCTCTATACAGTCCTCCACCCTGCCAGTCTTAAAGGTTGCCTATTTGTGTGCTGCCATTTGGTGGCTGAACATGACAAAGAGATTATATCACTGAGAAGAAAATAAATTGAACAAAAGATTTTCCCTCCTGGTTTGTTCCAATATAGCATCTTTAGAACAATGTTGAGATGAAATCAAACTAGAATCCCATTTATGCAAACAAAGATTAGATTTATAGTTAATTTTACTTGAAGATTAGACTTCAGAAAGCAGGTTATCAGATCTGTCTTTTTGACTTTGGATTACTGTGATGGTATCTTACAAGACCATTAAATTGGTTAACCACATAAAATAGATCTTTATCCATTCTGTTAAACTACTGTTGGCCTGAAATAGAAAAAAAAAAAAACTAATGAAGTCAAATTGTCATGACAACAGTGAGTCATTTGGTTGATTGTTGCACAAGCCAAACAAAGGCTTTTAACATCTCACACACTCACCCCCACAGATACTCTGAATTGCTGTTATTTTGTGCTTTGACAAAAAAAAAAAAAAAGGCTGGTTTCCCTTTATATTGTGCAAATTTAGGATGGAATGCATTGTTTCTTTCTTTCATCTCAGTTTCATTAGTTCAATCCTTTAAGGATTACCTCCTCAGTGTCACCACTTTCTCATTACGAGCAAAGCGAAGCAATCAGTCAGTGAGAATCGCTTGTCTCACTCCACTGCTCTGTCTACTCTGCAGGTTATTGAGTGCATAACCCAGGGTCGGGTGCTGGAGAGGCCACGGATTTGTCCCAAGGAGGTGTATGACATCATGCTGGGGTGCTGGCAGAGGGAACCGCAGCAGCGACTGAACATTAAGGACATTCAGAAGGTCCTGTTTGCCATGGGAAAAGCCACGCCGGTCTACCTGGACATCCTGGGCTAGCAGCACTCTGGGTGGCCTGTTCCTCACCAGACAGAAAGATCGACAAAGACATACAAGACATAACGACCTACACGAATCCAGGAATAACCAAACCAACCTGCTCCACTGTCAAAAAACATCTGCTTTGTTTGGGAAGGACTTAAGTGCCTGCAACACTTTTGGATATAGTGGATAAAACACATTACAAAAAATATATATAATAATAAAAATTTTAAAAAAGGAGAAAAAGAGAAAAAACACACACTTTTACATTTTGTTTACTTGCGCATAAGTTGTACAGGTTTGAAGAAGACTTCCCCTCCCCCCTTGAAAAACTGCAAAAATACACAAAAACGGAGAAAGAAACTGCGGTGGGCTGGCAATAGGATGATGGCCTGTTTGATGAAATGGAGAGAACACACGAGAGTTTAAATCAGTGAGTTTGGTTTTATGAATATATATATAGAAATATTACATATATTTTCTATTTATTTGTTTTTTTTGTCAAGATGTTAAGGGGTCTGCCATTTGTGTTGCAAAGGGCTCGTCCCTGTCCGACGTTGCCACCAACAAACTATTGGCGGGGACTTGAGATGGAAGCCTTACTCTGATTGGCTGCCACTGGGCTTATAATGGGAACTCTGGATTAACACTGGATGGTTGGAAAAAAGCAGCATTCTGTAGAGGACCTACCCAATCAGACAACTGACAAATCTATTTTAATTTAAAAATAATGTACATATTGTAAAATTATATGTGTCAGAATTATGTTAACTTATTTTTTCGGATGTTACTTTGGTTCTTTTTCTGACTGTGATCTGGTTGGCTAAAGTATTAAGCTATGGTCTTTGTTTTCATCCTTGCCCAGTGGAGATTTCTCTTGGGAATTATCCGTGTCAGTGCTGGTTAAGTTGCCCAACATGGTGAAGGTGAATGATGGAGACTACGGTACAAACAGCCCACTGACACAGAATCACAGACTTTGGGGAATTTGGGATGATTCAGAGCCATGGTTCAACACGACACTTTCCAAAGAGGTGATGAAACCTCGTTTTAACTTTCCATTTCATTTGCTTTTTTTAATAGCAAGAATAATGAGTTGATGAATAACATCATGCCGCACCTCTCAAACACATGCTTTGTCATTTGCAAGCTTTTTGGTGTGAAACTGTTAAAGAAAAACATTTCTGTAGCTGAGAGCATATTCATCATTTGTTAGTCGCAGGTGTGTTGCTTCTGTATGTCAAAGGAGTAGTTTGATGTTTGGGAAATATGACTACTTGCTTTCTTGCTGTAAGTAATGACAAACGTCATTCATCAACCACTTTAGATGGTACACCTGGTATACTTAATAAAGTGGTGTGTATGTGCACTGTAGTGACATCCAAGAGAAAATATACTTAGCATAAAGACTGGAAAGAGGTAAAACAGCTTTCTCCACTCACTGAAGCTATTCCAGCTTCACTCAAAAGCACATGCGCTTTTAAAACATTACATGTAGCTTCAACTTCAGATTGCAAATATAGTTTTGCTCAATATTGATTTTTTTGTTTTGTTTTATCTTATTTCAAAAATAAACAGTGGAGGTTGGAAACAACCTAATATTAATTCAGGACCTCTGCTTCAAGTACTGTTTCTCATTAAGTTTGAAAACTGCAGCATTCTTAATCTCAAAATGAGGGTGTTTGTAATTATAACAAATTTCCAGTATTTAACAATAATTAGTGCATGTAGAGAAGGAAATCATATGGATAGAATAATCAGTTATAAAATAATCCTTCTTTTGAGTTTCAGCAATTTGTTATTTAACTTTCCATTTAATTGAATCTGCCATGATTCACTGTCTTTGTGACTTTTCAAGAACATCTACTCAAAGATCTGTAATCTTCAAAAGTGTGATCTTTTTCTTTTTTTTTTTTAATGCACACAACTAAAAGTGATCCAAATTTTGGAATTGAAGTGCACAAAATCGATGAAACTACAGATGTGGGACAATATTTAAGACTTACAGAAATGAAATATAGTTATTTCGGAGACTTCTCAAACCTTACTGGTACCTTGTCACATCTTCTGTTTTTCCAGATTAACACTAACTTTATGACCAATCACACATTGGTTCATGGACACCACATGAGAAAAAAGGTTCTGCACAGTAATGTGTTGAAAATAAGCTCCAAGAACTCCCAGACCAGAGCTATGAACTTTGTTTATGCAGCTCTGGCAGTGAGAACAAATTTCTCTGTTCTTGTGGGGTATGTAGAGGCCTTTAAGGGTGCTCAAGTTATGCTAATGTAGTTCTATTGCTGCCTTGTAAATTGAAATTTTAAGTGCAGTTTGTTTTTCTTTTTGTATGCTAAAGTAAACTTTGACTCTTTTAGAGTTGTAGGTTTTGACCTAAAACTTCTTCAAATGTCAAAAATGTATTTAGTCTGTAAAAATAGGCAGATAAAACTGTAAAAGATTTTGTCCCAATCGAAGTCTCTGCAGATTTTATTCTCTATACAAAATTCTTTTTTTTAGTGAGTTTTACTTTCAAAGGTTGCTAAGATGGTAGTTTCCCAACGTCAAGTCTTTCTGCTAAGCTAATCTACCTCTGGGATGGGGTGTAAACTGACTTTATAAATATGAGATTGCCATCTTTCTCTTCATTCAACCCAGCAAGAAAGCAAAAAAAATGTCCTAGCATCATATGTGGAACTATAACTATAAATATAACTGGTTGATAACATCAAGATCTTGTCACTTCACTGTGAAAAGAAACAGTACTGAAATTAAAACATTTCTTCTTTAATATCCTGCTTCCTTTTCCATCGGCTATTCATGAGTGGTGAGGATTTTGCACTTCTCTGTCGCTTTGATAAAAACCTTATCTGTTACCGTCAGAGAGGTGAAACTGAAGCACGCAGATATTTGTCAATTTGTGGCAAAGCTTGAACACGATTAACTGCTGAAGTGGATCAGCTAAGTGTGTAGTATTACTCCAAATGCATTTTTTTGTTTTGTTTTGTTTTAAATTGGGGTATTAAATGAATCAGGTCGCATGAGGAGCTTTGTTTCGAAACAGAGAAAAGACCCTCACTAAATGTACTGTAAGTCTGAAATTTGATTAATTTTGAAAGAACAAAGATAATTCTGCGCTTGGTTGACAAAATGAGTTCATTTTTCACATCTTTAAGATTTCCGACTTGATGAGAAACCTCAGGCACCAATTTTCTTTCATGTTGTATCTGAAGACAGAGTGGAACTCTTTACACATCTTCCTTATTATCTTGACATGAATTCCACAGTGTTGTCTCTGTTGCCCTTGGGATTTTGTAAAGCATTAATAAACATTCAGCTATTTCAAGTGTTTTATATGAAAGGCAGGATCAAATCCACTGAGCTGCCCAAAGCTTTTGAGTTTTTGTGTATTCTTTTGTGGTAAAGCATTATGACACAGACCGTGAGCATTTGCAGGGTATTGTAATCCTTTCATGGTGAGTTGAGTATTGTTTGAAAAGTTTTACTTTTTTTCTTTTCTTGTATGAACTAACTGAACCTTTTTGAAGCAAAGCTGACATATACCATGTACACATGTTACAGAATATAAAAATGTGGTACAACTGCAGTACATAAAATACTGATATTCCATGATAGATCTTTGTATTAATGTGACTCTCTTAAAAAATGTCTTCAAACAATCAGATGATCTCCTTTTCCATTTTGTCCTGTCTTATAAAGATGTGTGAATTTGACAAAAATCTTGTCTTTCTCTAAATTTCTGAAAGCCAAACAGCTTGGGTTGAGTGTGTGCCTCTGTTGTCTATTTATTCCTGAAGTAACAGAAACGTGTGTTTTCCTTTACAGATGTATTTCATTACATATTTTATGGTCATGACCCTTTGTGTTTCAGGCCATGCGATTTTTAAGATTAAATCATTGGCACTACATTTAAGTACCAAGTTTGAGGGTTAATTTTAATAGGTTTACAAAAACATAGAAACAATGTGAGGCACATCTTCTAAAACACAAAGCTTTTCCTCTGTCATGATCAACTTTTAAGTTTCTGACCTATGGACATCAGCAGATGCTTGAATAATAATGTCCTCTTTCAGTGTAGATGTCTTCAGCTCTTATACACACCCTTCTATTAAAGACAGAAAAACTCTATGGTCAATGAAATGACTTCAAACTGACAAAAGTAGTGGCCAGACAAATTATTTGGTACTTCTAGAAAAGATTGAATATAATTTGACCGTAGTCACATATTAAACTAAAGTGTGTGCTGTAATTAACATCAGAGGTGTCTTCAACATTTAGTTAGATGATTTAAAAGGTGGTATTATTGTGTCCACTACATTAAAAATGGACAAAAGAAAGCAAAGAGGAGAGTAGTCTGGGGAGATCAGAAAGAAAATCATAGACATGCTTGTTAAAGTTAAAGACTAGGAGACCACCTTCAAGTAGCTTGATGATCCTGTGATCTCAGTTACAAACTCTCTTCAGAAGTTTAGGGTCCATAGAACTGTTGACAACCTCCATGGATGTGGCTGCAAGAGGAAAAATTATGGCAAATTGAAGAGATGGAGAAAACAAAAGGAAATGAATCTGTGCAGGTACAATGAAATCTCATGCCTATCAAGGAATACTGGAGACAAATGTGCGGCCCAGTTTCCGAAAAAAAACATGGTCTCAGTTGCGGGTCATGGTCGACCCGTGACCATACCAAAGAATGGCTAAGGCAAAAGTCACAATGACTGTTCAGAAGTGGCTTTGTGAGTCCCAATCCAAGTCCTATTGAACATCAATGGAAAGAGTTTAAACACGCAAACTAAGGAAGAAAGCCTTCAAACCTGAGACAGTGGAAGTTGTTTGGTCACAGTGGTTGAACCAAAATACCTGCCTACACGTGCAGAAGTCTTACTGAGAGCCACAGAAATGTCTTGATTGCAGGGAGTGACTCAAAAGGTTGTGCAGTTTTATTTTTGTCCAGGGCAGTTATTTACTTTTTTATGTAATAATTTTGTTGAACCACAATTCAAAAGCAATGACTGATTTTCAAAAATGTAAAGTAAATTATGTATAATAATAACTCTTGTCAGGTTCAAGTTACTTCAGTGACTATGAGATTTTCCCTTCTTTAATGGAAGGCACCAATAGATTTGTCATATGTAATTGTTGTAGAGTCTTTCAGCTCTGCCAGGATAAGATCAGATGACTGGCTAGGCGAGCTTACAATATTCCAATCTCCATCCAGATAACCTTTTGCTTTTGCTTTGACCTATACAATATACTGTATATAAAGATGGATGACTGACAGTGCTGACATATCGAGCTGATGGTTTCCCACCCAAAAGCGGCACAATACCCATCAACACACACACAGATCAAATCATCCAAGTTATAAGATCAATATTTTTAAGACCTCAGTTTGCTTATGTTACTGTACCTTAAGTTTAGATGCATTTAAAGCATTATATTGAAGCCCCACACAATTAACCAAGACCGCTAACACCATAGCTACTATGAGTCATTAGATAATGTCATGCATGGGCCAGATCTTTACAGCTAAAACATACCACAAACTACAGACAACTGCTGGTAACTGATGGCAGACAAATGAGAGCTGCTTCAGCTTGCGTGTTACCACAGCTGGCAGAGTCACTGGCAGATGCAACCTCAGATTAGGCTATATACACCTTAGTAATGGTCTACATATCTTTTAATCACAAATGTTCCACAACTAGCAAGTCAGCAACCTCCACTACCTTGGTCAGAGTTTTTTCTGATATTTCTTGGTATTCTTATTTCAACAAATGTCTTAAAAATCTTGTGTTGGATATTTGATGGACATGTGGCATTTTCTGGAGGACCAGATGGACAGAATTAAATAAGTCTTGTAGAATATTGTACACCTTCTGCAGGCAACAAGATGGGACCAGATGGTTGTTGGTTTGTGATGTTCTGTCCGGTCTTTATAAGTCTCTACTGGAACTTTTTTCATGGTGCACAGCTGCTACCATACCCCACCAGGATGCCTTGTGTCAGGACCCTTTAAATGGAGTAGCAGTAAAACAACACTAAGGATTGTTGCAACAAGTTGGTCTTCCTGAGTCTCCTCAGGAAATACAGCCCCTTCTGTTCTTCTGCTCCACCCCACCCTATGAGGAATACTCAGCAGTGTGTATACCCAGGAATTTAAAGCTGGACACCCTCTCCACCTTCTCCCCACTTATGTGCACTGATGTATGGAGATCCTTATCCTTCCTGAAATCTCTCAAGTTATTTTGTTGGGGGTTTTTTTTAGGTTTTTTGTGCTAAGGAAATTAAGGACCAGATTCATAAATGCAAACATACATAGACGGTGTCACCTGCTAACCTGTCAGCTCTTTATGAGTATTGGCGGGGATCCAAGGTGAAGATAGCACAGATATGACATACATGCAAAACCAGTCTCTCTAGGCATAATTAGAGGTGCAAGTTGCTGTGACACTTAAAGTTATGAAAGTTGTTTAAGTGATCATTTTTAGAATATCAGAGCTTCATGAGCTCAGACCTTCAGTATCTATGACAGTCTGTTTCAAACTAACAAAAGTAAAAAGTTATCCACCTGTTATCTGAGGATGTCATATGATAATAAATGGTAAAAAAAAAAAAAATCTTGCTCAGTCAGTGAAGCTGACTTCTCTTCTGTCTCATTACGGGGAAATTCTAGCTGGCACCTGATGAATGTGACACACATGAGATTCAATGTGATCTGTCACAGAAACAGGGGGATTAAACCTATTCTGAAGATTTCCTGGTGGCATTGAATTCAAAGATGCATCTCAGACACTCAACGGAGCAGTCCACATCTGGTATGAAAGCCTGAACAACTCAGTCTACTAAAACACAACTGATACATGTATCTGCATAGTGACAAAAACATTTGCGATCACTGCCAAAGATACCTGAACAACAAAAGATTCAGGCCGCACGGGGAACAGAGGGGAAGGAGAAATGGCCAACACCAGACACATCATCATAAACACAAAAGGTCCAGAGAATGTTTTTGAATTGTAAAAAGACAAATGTTGTGTCAACAGAAACAGTATCAAAGATATCATTGGTCCCCAAAGGATGAGTGTACATAAAACAACAGGAATAACTGCAATTGCAGAAGCTTTGGAGTCTGAAGCAATGTTCCAACTCTCTCTTGAAATCCTCTGAATATTTTATTGTAGAATTTTGTCCTTTCTTCTTTATTTAAAATATCAAAAAGATTTTTTTTTCCTCTTACAAAGTGACCACTAATGTTGTTCAGACTCTGTATATGAACTTACACTGTGTTTTGTAAAGTAAAATAATTAAAATAATTGAAACCAATCCCATACAAACCTGTGAATGAGATTTGGCCATTTGGTGTACAACACTGCAAGACATTTTACAATTTAACATTTGGATGTGGGTATCATATAAAACTACTCAAGCTGAATCTGAATAATGCTAACATTCATTATACAAACTTACAGACCAACTTTAGGTTTAGTTTCCAATCTGTTTAAAGGTTGGTTTTAGACCGAGCACATTCTCTTGAATATAAGTATAAAATAGTTTCAATAAATCCACTACAAAGAGGTTTAGGTTCATTGTTGTTGTTTTCAGTAGGTGTCCGAAATAATTGTCATATTCTAGAACATTTTTACTCTTAACTGTAGCCCATAAAAGTCCTCCTGTTAGCCATCACCACCTCTTCCTGTTTTGATTCTCTGCAGCGTTGCTTTGAGTAGCAATACTGAAGTGAGTTTTATCTAAGTCAAGAGTCTAGATTGTGTTAGATGGGAGTAACTGAGCACTGCATTTATCTGTATTGCTATTTGTTTCCTGTATAAGTACCACTTCAGCTATACTGACAAATATTCTATAACAAGATGCACAGCAGTGAAACTGTCTAATCAGGGTATGACCTCATGTCTTTCATCTGGGATCTTACTGTTTTATATACAAATGTGAAAGGCAAAGCAAAGCTAAACGAAACTTCTGCTTTGGTTCAGAACAGACAACCTAAGTACGAACACACCCTTAAACAGAAATAATAGTGAGTGGTTCCCCAGATGTGAACTAACTGTTCTCCAGCCAGCATAAGCTGCACAGACAGCTTTCTAGTTGCTACACACCTCATGGCTTCACTGGAGAGTCTCCAGACTAGATGGCAGCTATCCCTGTATTGTTTTAGCTGCCCTCTAACAAGGAAGAAAATGGAGACACAGTTGGCACCGAGGGATTTGAGGTCAGTGAGCAGTGTGTTATATGATGTGGTTCTGTAATTGTTTATTGATTTACAATTACAAAGTGTTTTATGTGCTAAGGTTTCAGAGTTTGTTTGTGTGTGTGTGACTGTGTGTGCATGCTTATATTAGTCTGTATTGTGTTAGGTATCCAGTTTTAACCTCTGGTTCTGCTAACCAACAAGAGGAAAAATATAATAGTTTTCTGACTGTCTCTCTGGACCTTTAGCTTGACTTTTACTCAAGGACTAGATAAAAGTGTATCTGAGTCTGTCATACTATTATAACACAGATATCTTTTGCAGTTATAACCTGTCTTTTACAAATTCAGATAATCAGCTGTAAAAAATGATTTGTTTATCCATTATAATAGTTTTTGGGAGATTTTTTGATTCGCTAACTACAGTGGGGATCAAAAGAGAGATAATTTTACATAAAGCTTAACTTTAATTCTTCCATATTGAGAACAGGATAAAAGTCACAATCTGTCATTGGAAGAAAAGGTAAATTAACAATAGTTTTATTAAATACCACGGTTCATACATACCCAGGCTTGGACTGGAGGTTCTGGCAAATGCCGGATGGGTCGCCCACACCTAATTTAACCTTATGCTTCTGGTGGCTGGCCCAACCACATAGATATGGTCACATTAGGTTAAAGAGATATTTGATCTAGGTGTGGTGGCTCAATAAATGCCCACGAGAGTGATGGGATATATCCCCCTATAGGTAATCTGTGTTAAATGCAGAAAGCACCCTTGTTAACTTTTGAGCTGCAAGACATTGATAGTGTGTAATGCCCCATTGGCATGGGATTAAAATTATCTAGGGACCTGCAGTAATGTGTAATAATCACGGAATGACATCAGTGTTTTTAATCCAGTCAGAGCACTATGTCTGTCTGTAATTTGTAAAGTAAAAATTCCACAGCAAATTGCCTATCTACAATAACCTAGCATATTTCACCAAACACTGAGGTCATGCCATAATTTTAAATCCATCTGAATTCTCATATAAACAATTCAGTGATGTGCAAGCTGAAATCTTTATTTAAAATTTTTCTCTCGCTGCCTTTTCTGCCTCTTTCCTGGTCTAATTTTGACAATTACAGAACATTATGTGATATTATGTAACAACTTCAGCCTATATCCACCCCTTACAGTAATGATTTCATATTTATAGCCGATAATCATACAGAAATAATCAACATTATGCTTCACATGGATACTTTTGAAAATCAAATCCTGATCAGAAGAACAAAATGAGATGACGACACGTGGGACTGCATCAAGCAGCAAGAAACTTTTCATCTTCAAACACAGCCTCTCTGACAGCAAAAAAAACCAAAAACAAACAAACAATGTGTTTCATAAAACACAAGGCTTCAACGCCACTTCCGGGATCAATGTCTGTAAATTAGGGTAAAACCCAGACTTGCTTATCTAGCGTGAATCAGCGTAATGAAATACATATGTTGGAATGTAATTTCAGAATTACTCCAGATCCAGAGGTAATTTTAGTCCAGTGCGAATAGGACATAAGATTCATTTCCTTGTGGACTGAGTGTCACAGCTTATGGTGATCTTATGAGCAGTTTGGTCCTAAATTCAGGCAAAGCACACACAACCACACAAAACCACATCCACACCACACAGAGCTCTTGACTGTAAGTGATTGTAGTTTCCACACTTTTAATCTTTACCTGTGGGCAAGTAAACATATTTAAAGGTCAGCCAGCAAGCTGACCTGGATGAAAGTAATACAGTTAGCAACAGAACTTCAGAGCCTGTATATTGCAAAAACAAGCCCAACTCCTTTGATATGGAAAATTGCTTCATAGATTCCCCTGCAGATCTTATGTTGTTGTCACTTTTAATGCTCTCCCTCAGTATTTCACTCATTTCATAGTTTTATCTACCTAATGATAATTGACATCCAATCAAGAAGGCTGAATATGCTGATCAGGTTTGAACAAAACAAAACTGACCTAACTCTCACAGCAGTTCTTCAAGCTGTCCAAAAGGCATCCTAAAGTAGGGCTTTAAGCACCTGCGGTACAGTTTGAGCTCCTGAACCAAGCTGTGAAACACCAACCTCTTATCTCTTCCTCAAAGTGGGATGTGTACAGATATTAAGTTTGTCCTCTTTTTTTTGTCAGTAAAAGTAAGAAAAAGTCATTGTTTTTAGATGGTGACCCCATATTTTTTCCGTGGGTTTATAAAATCACAATGAACTAATGTACAGCCAAAAAGAAACATAATGCATCTGGTCACTGGCTGCTATATTCAGTCGGTGCTTATTAAAATATGGCACAGGAAAAAAAGAAGTTTTTATCTGCTGGTTGCCATGGGACACACACAGCTGTACTGACTTCACTTTCCCTGTCGCTGAGGGAGCTTGCAATGTTACAACACCTGGAGAAGAGAGGTTCAGTGGGAGGTAGATGCTGGCCTTGTTTCAGCAGGTGGAGGTTCCTCCAGGTTTATAAGCATGACAGCAAAGCTTACTTAGTATGTACTGCCCCAAGTCGAGTAACAAATACAAAACTACTGCCTGTCCAACTGGTCTTGGCCTCTCCAACCACTGCAGTTGAAAATCTGTTGGCTTTTCTTTTATGTTTTTTTCTTGTTTTTTTTTTTTTTTGCCTGTATTTTTTTATTTTGCGGCACTTTATTTATTCATTTATTTTGCCTGACTGCTCTCTCAAAGAGTCCACACTGATTTCAGCTCAAGTCTCTTGTTAACTACAAATTGCTCCACTGCCTTCCCAGGTAGCTAAAGAAAGTATTGCTTTTAACAGAGAGATGCTTCAAATACAACACATCCTATAGTATAAGTATATTAAATACATAATTTACAACATACAATACCAAACTTCTTTTCCCTTTAATCAATCTCACACTACACTCTCACAAAATTCTCACACTACACACTTTCTTTATAATGATGTGGATGCATAAATCCCACAATAGTCTTTTATTCATAGCTTAACAATAAAGATGCTGCCATAGTTGACCGAAAATATATACTGTGTATGAAAAAAGGCATAATTTAAGTACTCAAAAACTATTTTGGTGAAAATAATTCTTTTATAATCTTGTGCCAAAGAGTGTTACATTATAAATCTGTGACACTGTTAACACTACTAAATACTACTGACCTTTACTGCAAGTCTTTAATGGCAGGGTAGCAGAATATAGTCAATGATTTGTTTACATTGGCAGAGCTGAAAAGTTCTTCTGCCTTCTGCCATCCAGTTATGGACTTTATGCATGTAAATTTACCCTTTATGTGCCAACTGATTTGAGTTGAACACACAATGATAATGGGCAGCACGGTGGTTTAGTGGTTAGCACTGTTGCCTCACAGCAAGAAGGTTCCTGGTTTGACTCCCAGCAGGAGTCTTTCTGTGTGGAGTTTGCATGTTCTCCCTGTGCTTCTGTGGGTTCCTTCTGGGTACTGCAGTTTCCTCCCACTGTACAAAAACATGCTTGTCCGGTCAATTGAGAAGTCTAAATTACCCACAGATGTGAGTGTGCATGGTTTGTGTATGCATGTGGCCCTATGATGGACTGATGACTTGTCCAGGGTGTACCCCTGCCTTTTGCCTTATTGAGCTGGGATAGGCTCCAGCAGACCGCCATGATCCTATACAGGATCCAACCGGTATAGAAAATTGATGGATGGAAAAAATGATTATTTTTAAGCATTAAAAAACTAACTATAATTATCAGTAATATTCACCAAGTTATTCTGAATGCTTATGAGTTATAATTACTCCCATATGAGACATAATAAGGTTAGGCATTATACACCATCATGAAAATTGTAATCCAGCCCATGAGTTTTAATTCAGTTCAAACTAATATAATACCAATGCATTTAATTTAAAAGAAATCCCTAGGAACCTAATAGACTGCGTTGAAGCTTCACTTCAAGTCAGTTCCTTGTCATGAGCCGGCATAACTTGACAGCGGAGGGGAACAAGTCTCTATTAACAGAAAGAACCCATTAGAAGAACCGGGCTCATGAATGAGTTCACCAGAAGAAAGAGACACCGGCAAACACAAAGAGATCAGTCACAGAAAGCTCCTATAAGCACAAAAAAAAACAAAGAAAAGGGAAACACAGACTTAATAACAGTAATAATAGCTCATAAAGAAAGAAAGAGAGCATACTGAGGAATGTCCCAGCATGGAGGGTCCCCAGGTAAGCTAGACATATAGCAACATACAGTATGTATATCTCTTGCAAATGGATTATAAGAAAGCGTGTGAGATAAACCAGGAGATATGTACAGATATGTAAAGGCAAAAATATTCAGTTCTTGGGATTTTTGCGGGCAGAAGCTGGAGGAAGTTCATCATATTCAGCGGTCTGAGGGGAGTTTAGCAGCGAGACAGCTGCAGGGAAAAAGTTCCTCCTGAGCCTTTAACAGGCACTGAAAGCAGCATTCAGAGAGTAGGACAAACGGTTTATGAGCTAGATGTGTCCCTTTCATAGACTTTAAAAGCAATGGACAAACCATTGAGTCACGTGGCCCATTAGTTTCTGGTGATCGGTTGTGAAGCCTCTTTTTCCTCATTTGGCACGCAGTCGTGTTATGTGGGAAGCTGACGGGAACATGTCCAATCAAAGTTAACTGTGGCTACCAGCTCCTTTAGCTCGAAGAAGCTGCAGAGCTGCTGACAGACGAATATCTCATTTCACATGTTGATTTGACGACGAAATCAAAACTTTAGCCGAACTGCTGATGGCTTCAGCAAGTTTAGTATTATGATGATAACAAATGACCTGACTATCAATCAGTCATATTAGAAATAAATGTAGTGATTTATATAAATTATCCTGGTGTGGCAGGATAATTGTCATGGGTGAGAACATAAACAATTGAGGCCAGAATGGTGTTTTGAACCAGGCTGTAAACATGTTTATTTCTGCTCTGAAGTTGGACATTTTAATACGAGAGTCAATGGAGATAGACTCTGCAGCCAACCTCTAACGGACAGTTGAGGAACTGCAACAAATCTTTCTTTCACATGAGATTCAACCCAGAAGTTAGACGGTTGGCGCTTCATCTCTATTGATTCTGCATGCTTCTCACAGTCACTGCTACCCCTTGACATCCTCAGTGGCAGGACGCAGAGTCCTGACAAGGCGGTGGGCAGTTTTCACCCACCTCATCAGTGTCTTAGAGTCTGAGAGACTGCATTTCCCATACCAGACTGTAATACAACTGGTCAGGATGCTGGTACAGTTCTAAAAAGTTCCCCTGGGCACCTGAACAGAGGTGATTGTTTTCCAAAGGAAGAGGAGGCACTTGTGAGTCTTCCTGACCAGCCTGGAGCTGCAGGAGGTTCAAATACAAGCCCTTTTAGTTGTGTATCCACGTGAACTTGAAATGTGCGTAAAATTTTGTTTTAAACATTCTACTTTTCATATACATTCAGCAAAAACATAACATTATAAATGTCAGTCTCATGCAGGATCATAAATCAAAGGGAAGGGCTAAGATCAATTCAGGTAAAGAATACAGAATAAGTCAATGACAGGTCATAGCATTTTTATCTTTTTCTGTGTTAAGAGAAATCATGGTAACAAACAAGCTGATATATTACTGGAGAATAGCTGAATGCTTGAGCTTGCAATCACCAGCAAACAGCCGGTTTAGTGTTTTAAAGGGGGACACCGACAGAACCCATAACTTCTGAGAAGCACACTAACTGCTGAGGGGGAAAGACATTAAAAAGGGACGACAGAAAAAAATCCTGCAAGCATCAAATTGAGACAAATTAACTAGTTTTATAATGTGCCATGTCCTTCTGTTTGAGTTCATTTTTCCACAAATGACTCCCAAATTAATTGCAGGCGACCTGATAACAATAATAATAATTTCTCTCCTTCAAGATGGGGATTGTTTGAAATGTCTGTAGAAAAAAAAAATGTTTGAAGCCTTATCAAGCTCTGAGCCTTATAGCTGAAAATAATCCATTGTATGTAGATGAAAGAGGGATGGACTAAAGGAACGGTGAGAAAGTGGCAAGAAAAAGAATGGGATCTTTAATTATTTGACTTTATATCAAAATCATTTAGAATGGTGTTGAGGGAATAAAATCATTACTTGAAGATAAACCAACTATACTTCTGAAATGTGCTCAGCAAATTTTTTTTTCTTGAAATCTGGCTGAAAGACTTCTATTGCTCGTCTTTATTGACCTGATAATTAACTCTTCAGTGCAGACGTCTGAAATTGTCTTGATTTTGTGAAACCACTTTGGCTCTAATTTGCTTTTGCCTGGGAAAATCACTCTTCTGTGTGTTCTCACTACCTTTTACTAGTTTTTGTTTATTTTAACCTGTACTAGCTCTCCTCACGTAATCTTTTACTGGCCACACTATCCCACCTAAATGGAATATGTTGTGAAAATAAATCTCAGATCACTACAGTAATGTTTTTAAAAGAAATGAAGTGTAGATATTAAGTTGTTTTTAGTTTTACACTAAAAACATCAGATGAGAGTTTACAGTACAGCTTTTTAAGACAGGGTTTTGTGTTGACAATGATACATAAAAGGCTGTCATGGCACATCTTGTCATTTAACTCATTTCATGATGTTTCTGCCAGCCACAGACAGGCGCATGACCCCGAATCAACAAGCACGTCAAGGCCAGCTGTTCTCAGAGGAGGCTTCAACATGAAGCTGAAGCTGACTATGAAAGAAAATAAAAGTGTAAGGGAGAGGTGGGGCATTAGCAACTAAAATTATTTATGAAAATAAATAAAAAATGATGATAATAAATCAATCTCATCCTCCCCCTCCTGACTGTATCCTCTGTTGATTACTATTGTGTTAAATGATGAGGCTGCTATGGCACATAGACAGGCTTTGGTGTGTTACCACCTTTCATTAGCATTAAAGTATTATCATTCCAATGAATTATAATATTTTAATACTTGTTATGATTAGAAGAAAGAGAAAATCTCTGTTCCATCATCAATGTACTTAAAAATGTGTCAAATCATACCTAATAAGTTTCTGATTTCTGTTCAATTCTGGATATAATTAGTTGCCCCAGTCCAGTTTTGATCATTTTGCCTTTTTATTATCAGTAGGATGTAAATGAGTCTACAAAGGTCTTTGAACTTCATCCAAGGGCTGATAAATTGCTGTCAACGACATCATGACCCCTTAGATCATTTGTCATGTGACTGGCAGCTCAAAGCGGTGCTCAAAGACACTCCTGCCTGTCAACAACAATGCCAGGCTGTAGTAGTATTACGGGACAGAATGGCTGCGAAATCCAGTGTCAGAGGGCAAGCAGCGAGCCACAGTTCTCCCTTATTGTCACAAACACTTCTACTTGTTCCATTTTTGTTGTTCCTATCATGATGAAATCTTTGAAAGGTGAGGAAATTCTGTCATCTATTTCAGCTCAGCCCGAAAAAGCTTCTGAGGACTGAAAAGCTGCTTGAAAGCTTTGGTTTGAAGTCATTTCTGAACAGCAATTTTCCCCTTTCTCTGTGAGCAGGTTACCTATAACCACTCTGTCAGCTTTCTGAAAAATCCTCAGTGGGGGATTGCTGGCTATAAAGTCTGCATTAAAGAGATCTATCATGGAGCCAAATCATTGGCTGGGACTTGCACTGGTGTCCAATAATACAGTCTGCCTTCTCCAATCTCAAATGACAGACAGGGAGATGGGGACAATAAACACAATCTACCTCCTCTCACGCACACTTTCACCCTCTCTCGTAGTCCAGTCTTTTCTCTTGTTATGTGTTGATCATATCTCTCTTGCACAGTAGACACTGAGGGTTTTCAATTTAGTCAGGATATGATAATATTCTCTATAGTTACTGTCACAAGAAGTAAAAAAAAAAAAAAAAAAAATGAAAGTGTCCGGCTGTTACTATAATGTATTGGCTTGATTTACTATCCCAACTTCTCCACTGAGTCTGTGCTCTGTCCCCCACACCTCCCAAACAGTAAAACCTTAGATCCTCTGAACTGTGTTTTGGGGAACATTTATTTTTGCTTCTTTAAAAAACAATGCAATGTCTGTGGGAAGGACAAAATGAAGGGCTGTTCCTCCCAGGTGAAAGAAGACAGACTGTTAGAGACAGGTTGCTTGGAGAGCTGTGAGACTATTCCGCTGTTTCATGTTGAATATTATCATGAGCGGGCAGACTGATATGAACTAAAAGCAGGAATGGAGCACAACATCTAACCAAGGTCAAGTACTTCCTCTGCGTCTCCCTGCCTGTCTCCACAACTTGTAGGGAGATTTGTTCAGGAAAAAGTGAAATGAAATGTCAAGAACAGAATGATTGCTTAGGAAAGGGGGATCCTAATTAACTCTCCCTGGTGGAGATCTCCTGCTACCTCCCTCATGCTGTGTGCGGCTGTATGAATCTTTCATCTCATCCTCCTTGCCTTGCCTCTGAGGACGCAGCTCCGATTGCAAAGCCAGCCAAAGGACAGACAGATACAACAAATGCAAAGGTCAAAAAATAAACAGCGGGCTACGAATGACAGCATCTCTCTCAGGGATGTAGATATACAACACACCAGCTCTTCCTGGACTAAATCCAAAACAGCTTTAAGTGGCAAAGGAAAAGAAACATTAACAAGTACATTGTCTGGAAAGGAGAGAAATAAAGAAACAAATAAGAGATTTGCACTAGCATGGCCTTTCAGAGCAATAAGAGAACATGATGAGGTTTGTGTGGGTTTTAATCACTGTATAATTTTAAACAGTACTTTGGGGAGGAAGAATATTGGAAATTATATGATTAAATGATTTACTTGTTGACTGTTTACTTGGTTTTTGCTCTTTCCACACGCTGTAAGGGATAGCTATAAACTGTACATTTTTCTTTATGTTTATTATAACATCTCACTGTAGTATTATATTTCATCCAAAATATAGTAATTTGATGTTTGATGCATCATTAAAGTACATTTCACAAAACAATAAAAAAAAAATAAAAACATCTTGCGCCCCTTCTGCCAGTATTTTTATAAGGACGATTTTTTTTTTTTTTTTTCCATTATCACATACCTTTTTGCTTCCTGATTTTTTTTTTTTTCTTTGGACTTCACCAATTTAGGTAACAGTCTTTTCAGTATTGGAACAAATAATGCAGCTCCTATATTGCTTAGATTGGATGGTGCCTTTTTTTTTATCTGTAGTGATATTTGGATATTCTTTTTTTCTTTATGATCCATGAAACCATGTAAAAAAAAGAAGAAAAAAAAGAAAGAGAGAGAGAGAGAGAGAGAGAGAGAGAGAGAGAGAGAGAGAGAAACCTACACCATGGGAAAATTACAAGGAGCATAAAGGACCAAGTGAGTAGTCAAACATGTTTAAAGGCTGATACATTCGACACAAAAAAACCCAGAACCTCAAAACCATGACATAGACTGCTCCAAAAGGATTTTTTTTCTCACCTAAAACAACATTTCCAAATTGGTTTATCATTATTGAGTATGTGCCTCAAGCTTCTAAGGTTGTTGTAATTAAACTTATCTTTAAAATAGTCTCGATCAAAGAGTGTTAGGCAAATGCAGACCTGAATTTAATCTTTTTTTGAATTATTTGTTGAAAATAGCTATTTGAAAATAACTAGGGAGTTATTTTCTCTAAAATGATCTATTTAAACTGTTTCGGTCAGGCTTTTGAGCACATTGTTGCACAGAAACAGGACTGGTGAACATAAACCAATGAGTCTTTCTCAAAGAGTGAGTCATGTTATTCTACATGGATCTGTGTTTTGACCTGTTCTTATAGTAGCTTATATGCTTTCATCAGATAATATTATTAAACAACATAATATATACATTTCTGTTGCTATGAAGATGATGAATTTCAAGGCTTATTTGACCTGTGATTTCAAATATTAACCAATTTATGATGTAAAATTAATTTTTTTGCACCTAGTCTGAGAGTGGATGGTTATACAGACCAATAGTGTACAGTAGCAAACATATCAAATTAGCAGGGTTGTACACTCCACTTGCTGGTTTATTTTTCATGTTAACACTAAGACAAGTCATGGCAGCTAAAGTGACAGCAATATAAGGTTTACTACCATAAAAACCTCATGCTGTCTGCTCAATTTAGTGTGCTCAATTAGTCTTATGCATGCACAGTAGTAAAGTAAACAGCATGCAGCTTCAGTTTAGCATAACTGATTAAGAAAGAATGTATAACTACTATGGTCCATGTTATTTTACTTATGTATTTTTTGGTAGAATATCAGCCTTTGTTATACTTTTATATGGAAGTCAGTGTCAACTTCTACCTCTGAAAGGGGACAAAGTGAGAGAATGAGCCAGAAGAGTGGATGAGGTGGAGGCATGTGGAGAGGAGGTGTAAACACACAGCATGGAGATGGAGAAGCGAAGGAATCAGAGAGAGACTGGCCCTAAGGACCAAAAGAGGCAGCAGCAGATATCTGCTTAAATGTCGGTTTACTTTTTGTCAATGCTACTTCATAAAAATGTTTACATGATACTTATTTGGTGCACATAGTGAGGCGTATACGTTTATTTATTTATTTGTCTGATGTAGGACAAAACTGAAATTGCTGACAGCTCCTCAAAAGGATTCACTGGTGCAGCAGGTCCAAACAAGGTGACCAGTTCTTGCATTTGATGTTCTGACATTGATGGTACTGCAACACCACACCACACTTCTACTTTTCTCAACTTATAGCCAGTAACAGTCATATTCCTAGAATACTGTTCAAAATAAGTAATTTTGTTATAAAGCAAGAGCAGCATAGGGTTTACTACCTTAAAAGTTTTTGAAAACTGCATCTCATTGTAGATGTGGACTCCAAATCTCTAGATGTAGGTATGTAGCTCATTAAACTGTCCTTTCTTTCAAAAGCCTTGGAGAAAGGCATTTCTTCACAGTTGATATTGTTTATAAAGTAAAACAGTATTTTATACACCTTTTAGTTTGGTTTTAGAGCACTCCATTGCACAGAGACGGCTCTTCATAAGATGACCAATCACCTACTGCTAAATGCAGATAAAAATAAATGCTTGATCTTAATTTTATTAGATTTAGGTGCTGCCTTTGAAAATGTTGACCAGTTCATCCTCCTGCATTGCTTGAAGTCCTGGGTTGGAATTAAGAATTTTCCTCTCACCATTTACCTTCTGATCTTCATAACAGAACTTTTTGAGTCACACTAAATAATTTTACCTCCTTGGTTGCTCACTTGTGGTGTACCACAAGGCTCAGTACCGTTCCCCTCCTGTTCTCTACATGACATGCTACCATTTAACTAGCTTATTCCGAACTGTAATGTAAATTACCATTTTACATTGATGACATTCAACTATTCATACTTGTAAAACCTTCAGATCCCAGCAGCGTTGCAAATTTCACAGCTAGTCTCTTTGACATTTAATTCTGGATGGCCCAAACATTTTTTAAGTTCACAAAAAAATTTGAATAAATAATCACATTATTCTTTTGTGCTCCCCCAAATAATATGGGTTCTGTTGTTTCTAGTCTTGGCGATCTTCCACATAACATCAAGCAAACTGTGAGACATAAGCGAGTAATATTTGACTCTAACCTTAGTTTTGATGCTCAGGTCAAACCTATAGTGTGTTCTCTTTTTTTCACCGTAAGACAGTAGCTAAAATCAGGTCATTTCTCTCAACAGCTGACTTACAAAAAGTTATACATGCTTTCGTCTACCCTCACCTGTACTTCATTGTATTCAGGTATAAGTTGGCTTTCCCTTTGTCATCTCCAGTTATTGAAAATGCTGCAACTTATTATCGGTGGAAGAAAGTATGAGCACATCTCTGTACTTTCATCCTTTCACTGACTTCTTATTAGATTTCACATTGACTTTAAATTGTACTGATCACCTTCAAAGCCTTACATGGTCTTGCCCCAACTTACATTTCAGACCTGTTGACCTGGTATGTACACTCCCAACCTCTGAGATCCACAGATAGTGCCCTTCTAACTATCCCCAGATCACAGTTTATCCAAAAAGGGGATCAGCTTTTTTCCATTAAAGCCTCTGTGTTATGGAACTCTTTACCTGCTGCACTCAGGCACTGATGCTTTTAAATCTCTTCCTCAAACTTTCCTTTTTCGCAAGTCCCTTTGTATTCTCTGATGAATATATCATATTTATTCTAAAAGTTGGAGTCTTTCACTCTAACTATGAAATTATGATATTGTTATTAATGTGTGCTCCTTCTTCCTAGTAGGTGTTCTTGTTCTGTTGTTGTTGGTGTTCTCTTCTCTGTCCTGTCCTCCGAACCTCCAGCCAGTCAAGGTAGCTGGCCGGCTGAGTCTGATTCTGCAGGTTTCTTCCTGTTAGAGGGAGTTTTCCTTTCTTGTCATTAACCTGGTGCTTGATGAGGACAGAGGATTGTATCTAAGCAAAGCTTTGATGCAATTTGTTGTTTTTTTTCAGTGAGGCAATTAATATTGCTGTAATTTTTAATAGCTCCAATTAATTGGACTAATTTGAATCTGAATTCAATTTTTTGGGTGAAATTCTCTACTGCTATGTTAAGCATTTTGTAACATTGTTAAGAAAAGTGCTACATGATTTTATTATTATTATTATTATTGTTGTTTTTGTTGATGTTGCTGCTGTTCCTGTTGTCTCTAATAAGACATACAGACCATCTGTGCTGTTGTAGCATGGCTCTCTGGGTACAAGATACTGTAGTTGATATGTTTGGAAAATAAGGCATAAATTACCTGACCCAAAGGGTCAAAATATTGATTTTAGGGTGTATCAGCTTTTGTAGTGACTATTTTCCTGGAAACATTTTCTATTTATTACAATTATAAGTGAGAGTTATTCCTTGTTTATTCTCCATATGTCATGTATGTATTTTTGTAATAAAAAGCAAAAACAATATATGGCACAACTCAGCCAGTGTTTAAACAGGAGACCAGCCTGTCCTCATGAAACATGACTTACATGTTTATAAGTGATTAGTGGCTTTTGGAGCCACAAACACAAGGCTTTAAATCATCAGTCTTCCTGTGTCTTCCTCTGTAAAATTATTTTCTTATCCTCAACTTCCTGGCAAGAAGAGCATTCAGCAGGTCTGGCATGTACCTGAACATCATTTACTCTAATCTCTTCGAGGAAACTGTGAAATATGGGAGGTTTCAGGCCAGATGGATGCCCATAGAGGAACCTCTCTTGGTATGGATCATAAGCAGCCTCCCGTTGTGTTCAAAGATCAAAGCCAACCCAATTGCAACATCTCTGTCTTCATGTTCTCCACCAGGTGACAGTACCGCTAGTACTGCTGCTATGTCCTACTTACCAAGTTTCACATATACCAAAACATATATGTAAAATCTCTACAAGGACTAAAACTATCCGCTTGACTATAATCAAGCTCCTTTATGTAACTGTCAAGTACCCATCACGAAAAAGCATTTCTCTAAATAATAGTGTGGGTTAAACTCTTTAACCTGCATTTATTGTGGACACAAACAGCAAAAGATGATTAAAAGATTAGCATTTAACAGCCTATTCATTTTATAGGTCATTTGATTTAATTCATTTAGCAACATGCTAATTCCAGCCAGATAAATCCAAACAGATCTTCACTTATTCCATTGCAAGCTTTTGATGAACGCAATCATGTATTAAATAGACGGAGTCTTTCATTGCTCAGTATATTGAAGTGGGCTGTGCCGATAAAGGTCAAGTGCTTTAGTGAAATCTACTGAGGTGCCACAAAGTTATCCATCAAACAAGACATGGATGTGGAATGCATGGCTAATGAAGGCAAGCCAGCTGTCACGTGTACCACAGATCACAGGGCTTTATGTGTTGATGGACAGGAGCTGCATATATTCTTGTGAAAAACCTCTATTTTTTTTTAAAGCACATTCTTAAAATCTGAATTTCCTCTTAATATCAGTCATGGATGTCTTGCAAATTTAAACAAAGAAGTAGCACAGAGCAAGTATACAGACAAGCTGGCATGCATATGTAACTGTATCTGGAATTGCTCAGTTTATTGTGGATGTGTTCACTTATGGTTTGTTGTTTATGGTTTTAGCTCCAGGCTGTGTGTCTGTTTTTGAAATTTCAACCTCAATCATGTGCCTCCTGTTTACTTCCATGATTTACATTAAAAAAATTTTCTTTTTTTCACAATAAAGCCTGTAGTTTTAAATTTGTGGCAAATCATCATACTTCTTTTCCACTATATTAATTGTTAACAATGAAAGGAAGTCAGTCTTTTTAGACTGGCTGACTTTAGCAAAGATTTTTTTTTTTATTTAGTCACTTGTGTGCTCATAGGGCTTATGAGGGAAAACACTTTTGAAGATGTTGGAAGGTAAAGCAAGGCAAGGCAATTTTATGTGTATAGCACATTTCATGTACAAGACAATTCAAAGTGATTTACATGTTAACAAAATAAAAATGCATCTAAAAATACAAGACTTTAAAAGCAGAATAAATAATTAAAGACAGATAGACACAAGTAAAAAAAGAATAAAAACAAATGAGATCAAAGAAATAAAGGTTATAGTGAATTGTGGCAGAATACTGAAATGCAGCAGTATAGAAGAAGAATAAGGACAAAACTCACAGTGACAAAAGGATCTATGGTGATAAGAGTCAGTGTTTTTTTTCTTTTTACAATTTTACACTGTATATAAAAATCTCCTTCACCACAGCTTTTCAAGTTCATTGGTCAATGACTAAGGCAGCTGAAAATATCTAAATTTTAGGCACTGGTATATGTAAATAAATGGCAACATCAAACACCTTTCCAAAGAAAAAGGGAGGATGGTATTAAGCTCCAAAAAAGTCTCTAAATTGTCAGAATTTAAAATAATTAATTAATTGGTGATGATAATAATTCTTCTTTAAGTTTATTATTAACTACTTACATGAAGAAATCCTTTTTTAAAATGACTACTGTCACAGTAGTAGTTGTGGTTGTCTCAGATAAGACGCAGACTACACATCTTTTTTTAAAAAATCTGTTCCCACAACCCTCAGTGGATTTAAGCATGAAAAAACATGCTGCTTTTATGCTTCAGGGGGTGGGGGCCACGTCTTACTGTGGTTAGTCTTTACGTTGGGAGTTCCCAATTCTCTTGGTGTCTGTATTCATTTGTCTCAGTGAAATACCGTCTCCATTTGAGACTAACTGGAGATGTAGTTATTTTGGCACTGTTTCTTACACTTCATCATGCTGTTAGAGTCCAATTTAAATGAACATGGCTTCGGTATACTTGGCCTGTTGGAGGCTTTCAGATTACAGTGCTAGACTAGTGAAAATGTCACCAATTACTAACCACACACCAACTACACAAGTATAGGACGACAAATGCTCTCCTTTGTCTCACATACTGTCACTTAAGTGTCCAAATCAATGAGGAGCAACCATCCAAGTTGATTTAAACCCCTCATTCCCCATCATCCTGTCATGTGGAAGACAGAAATTCACTCTTGAAAATCTAACAAACGGGAAAATGTCTTTCATTTGCCTCAACATTAAGAATAAACTCCTTAATGCACTGTGTTTATCACTGAGTTTTAAAAAAAAAACAGCTTGCAACAAATTAACTACACATGAAAAATACTGTGTGTTTAAAGCACCACATTTATGATGCATACCGTATGTGAAATATTGCAGAAACTATCAAGTTACTGCAGCAGATGAATGCTGCAATTTGGGTGTTTTGTAATATAACAGTCTGGAGAATAATCTGTATTGCTTATGAATGAAATTCAGTGCCATTATAGACTGGTGCTGTATTATAATTAGAGGCTTGCCATGTGCCAGTGATGATAGCATTCGTATTTAGTAAAATAGTATTTGTGTCAAGTTAACAATCCACAGTAACAATCATTCATTGTAGGAGGAGTCAACATTGTATCTTAAGAAAAAGTTTTGTTTTTTTTTTTGGTCAAAAGATGAGACAATTTCCTGAGATCTTAAAATATCTATGAAACAATAAAGTTTATTACATCTTTTTCAAACATTTATCTAAAATCTAAATCTAAAATGTTTTGTTGTTTCAAATAGATGATAGCCCAGAGTCCCGCCTTGGATGGAAGCACCTTGATCCTCGGAGCATCTTCATGTCCCACAAGCATTTTCGAAGTGTTTCTGAGTGACATCTGTTTGCTTGTTATGGACATTACTCGAGAGTTTTGACATTGCGTGTGAATTACATGGTGGCATGTGTGTTTAAGACATAATTATAACTTAATACTCACCTTATATTGAAAACTACTTTAAACATCATGCCTTATAACTTGCATTGTTTAATTATTAAATTTTAAAATATGTTAAATGAGAATATAAGTATAATATATAAATCTACAGTACTCTGAAAAAGTATTTGCCCGCTTAGAGATTTATTCTGTTCTTCCCTTTTTTTAAAATGACATTCACATTTCAGATGATCAAACAAATTTTAATTTCAGACAAAGACAAGTTGAGTGAATACAAAATACAGTTTTTAAATGACTTCATTTATTAAAGAAAAACTAATGTTCTGGTTGGTATTTTTTTAAAGTATATGATGGCTTGAGAGTCAATATGAGAGTCCTGTAAACTCTCTTTTTAATGTTTAGGTGATTTCAAGATATGACAAAAACATTCTAGCTTTTCGTTTTTAATTTTGGAAAATCCTTAAACACATAAAAATTATCTTTAATTAAAGTACTGAAATTCATTTAAATAAATGAATGTATTAATATACACTAATGATCACACACAAACTGGCCAAAAAGGAACTGATTGTGGTATTTGCAAATTAATAAGAATTACAAATATCCAAGAAATCGCGATCTACCACAAGAAAATGTAAATTTGCTTTACAGACACATCTACCTACCATCTGATGGAGCTCATTAACTATGCCCAAAAATCATGAGGAGACAATCAAATCAGTCTATCCTTGTAGAGTCTCTGAGCAGCCTTAACAGTATTACTACAGAGTGGTGACGTAATCTGGATGTCAACACTCTAGATGACCCAAGAGCAATTGGCTTTGGCACTGACAATTAGAGATTCAAGGCAAGTTTATTTATATAGCACAATTCAAAAACAAGGTGGGTTAAAGTGCTCTACATAGACATTAAAACATCATCACATAGCAGGAAATAAAAAGCATGATTTAAAATCTAAACAAAAAGAAAGAAAAAAAGACCAGCAGATAAAAACAGTAGTTAAAATATGATCAAGTTTTGAGGCTCAAGTACAGATTTGGAACTTTATTCAAATGCAGCTGAGAACAGGTGTGTCTTCAGCCTGGATTTAAATAAACTGAGTGTTTCTGATCTGAGGCTTTCTGGGAGTTGGTTCTAGACATGTGGAGCACTGAAGGTGAACACAGCTTCTCCATGTCTGGTTCTGACTCTGGGAAGTGGTAAAAGAAAAAAAAAAAAAACAGATCCTGGTGACCTGAGGGGTCTAGAAGGTTCATACTATCCACTATGAACCTTCCATATTGCTGCATATTGTAGCTACTGAGGTTGGCCTCCACAGTTTGTACCAGTTACACCTAAATTATGTAGTAACTGGGGGCACCTTCAAGAAACTTCTAAATTATGTTTTTCTTTTTACTTCAGAGTGGGTGGTTTTGGATCTGGATCAGTCTGACTTCTATAACAGAGAAGAATAGAGGATTATTTCATTTGAACTACATATTCTCTCATAGTTATGCGTCACTCCAGATCATAAATACCATACTTACGCTCTGTGGTGTTACTAACATTTATGACAGCACCCTAGTCTTGATGTCAGAGACATTTTCACTGCTGATGTAGCAGGCTTTCAATCTGCGATCAATGAATATCATCAAATTCAGAAACCTCTGGATTCATAGTGTTCGAGTCATCCAGAATCTTGCATTGTTTTGTATGCATTTTCGTTAAATCATTGTCTCCTTCTTCTTCAGAATAACTGTTGCTTTCATCAGGCTGCTTTTCATCAGACTTCTCACCTCAGACAGCATCTGTAAATTCTTGCACCGGCCAGTTTACATACTCAAGCACATCCAGGTCTTGCCAGGTGGGAACCATGTGTGCTGATTTTCAATCTACTGAGAGAACACCGGATAAAGCTTGCTGTTGTTCCAGGATTTTCAATCATTTTTTGCCTGGTTGGGGATTCAGTGATGAGTAAGTGCTCGGGGACGTTGTGCGCACCTGCTGTGCTTTATTCTGTACCACTGTCCCTTTCCAACGATAAGAGAAATGTCCAACTAACTTTTTGTTTAGCCCGACAGCACAGGCACTGTACCTATCAATCATTTAGAAT
>JAOWBL010000018.1:19213899-19224407 GCA_028564865.1 Zenarchopterus dispar
TGTATGTATATATATGTATATGTATGTGTTGAATACAATTTTTTTTCTTGCCATTCCAGTATGTGCTATACAAATTTTTATTTGACCTGATGTATGGAAGAGGGTCTATTGTTGTACTAAAAACATGGCGAATTATTCTTTCTGTCATCTCATGATTATTTCATATTCTACATTTTCAAATCTTTCCCAACAGTGTAGCTAGATAGAGTCAGATGTACGTGCCTTAGAAAACAGGAAAACGTTATGAAGCCGGCAGGCCCGTGGCTTCTTGTCAACTATATTTATTAACATTGTTTTCAAGTACAACTGGCCTTTCTTGTGCTTTGAACTATTTGTGCTTTGCACAAGCATTGTCTTGCTTTATGCACAAAAAATAAACAACACACAAAATAAATTTATTCACATTAACAATGTTCTAGTTACTGATGTCTTCACAATAAAATGAAAGTCTATCTAGCATTATATTCTGCAACAGAAACCTCTTTTCCATTTTTGACACTTGCAAATGCTCCTGCAGTCACTGTGTAGACAAGACAGTTGTTCTTGATTGTGCAGTGCGAACAAAATAAAAATCAACATTGCAGCTGGAATGAATTAACATAAAAGATGAAGCCCAAAGGGTCTCTAAATTCTGAAATGGTCTACTCATTAAGTCAAAAGGCCTTGAGAAACATCAAGTGAAACAATAATACTCACAGTCTTAATTATGTATAGGAGCCAGGAAACAACAAAAAAGATGCACTGCATGCTGATACATGTTTAGTGAAAGCATTCTTAGCATTCATAAAATCGTTCCAAATTACTGAAATATCCGATTACAAATAAATCCACTTCCACAAACACATGTGTACCTGATCTTGCTCTATTTATGAAAAATGTAGGCTGAAAAAGATGTTATTTGACAGAAAATAGCTAGCTTGTCATACTTTTAAAAAACCAATGTGTACTGTGAAATCAAAAATTAAATTCATACTACACACTCCAATCAAAATGGGGGTGTTGTGGAAAAAAAGTATCCAACATCTCTGTATAAATACATTTTAACCAATAGGTGACTGCAATACCTGACTAAGACTGAAATACTATAATAACACTTTAAAATAAAGACTTGGCAATATGGCTTGAATTAGTGAATTATTTAATTTTTTTTTTGCATGCAGAAGGGTCAAAACACACATCTCTAGTTTCAGTGCAGAAGTGACAAAGTAATACAGAACACACAACATACAGAACACAGTAATACAGAGATTTTAAGCAATGGCAGGAGCTTTAAGATTAAGTTCATGTCATGTTGACCTTAACAACAATCTTGTATCTATGTAGAACAACAGACCACTAACAAAGATGTAGATTTGCCAGACACCAAACCAAGGACAGAGATATGAATATGCGTAAACTGCACTCATGTATTAGGTCAGAGTGGCCAAGACTAATAATTCCATCACAGGGGGCAGGATAGCTGTGCAAAGGATGCTGGTCTACCCCAGAATAAGAAATGAGAAAAGGTCTCTCCTCATCAATTCAACACTAACTGTTTTAAGAATAAAACCCCGAATCTGAGAAACAATAGACAAAATCTGTAACAGTGAAATCAAAATATTTTACCAAGAGTGCAATGATTTCTCTGAAACACACTTCTCTTTTCTGGCCATCATTTCTAAAACCATCTTCATTTTCAAGGCATTTTGTTCAGTTACGCTTTTTCTTTTTGCAGATGCATTTCTGAAACAAGTCAAAGCAGTGCTGCATCGATCTACAGCGGGCAGGAGGCCTGTAATCAGGATCTATACATTTGCCGATAAATTGACACCATACTAACTTGACTTACTCTCCAATCAAAAATGTTTAGTGAAACAAAAATGAGCAGGGTTTACTTACCAGTCTAAAAGAAGTATTACAAGTTCTGTATCAAACTTCATTTTTTTTAAACAACTGTCTGTATATATATTTATTGTTAGTACCATGATTTGGTAAAACCTTTGTCCATGGGATATACATGCATTTTGATCTTGGAGCAGATGTTAATTTTCATAAGGTGCATGATTGTGAACTTCATTTCTTTCCTGTACACAAGCTCTATCCAATGGGCAAAGCACTGCCGGTATTAACTCTGGTTTTTGCCCTTTTTAAATCTGCTCTTTTTTGCTTCCAAACATGACTTTTTTTTTCCTGTTCTAGGTGGTTTTGGTGGTGGCAAAGTTTTTCTCCTGAGAGCTTCGTCCATCTTTACTGTTTCTGTTTACCAATCCTAAAATGGTAACTTGGACACATCACCTTCATGACTCAACAAGTTTAACACCCACCCACAACACCGGCTCGACTTCTTCATGTCGCCGTGTTGTACTGAGGGCACTATGTTGCTCACTACCGCCACACATGGTAGAAACTGGTATTTTAAAACAGGACGAAAGCCATTGATTTTGCATCCTAACTCGGTAGATATCTCAGCAGCTGAATACACAGTCATCTTTTTTTTGTAACATTTAAACTCTCTCTCAGTTTCTTGCTGTTTCTAGGTTATTTTAGGATATTTTAACCATCAGTTTTACACATCGCTCTTTTAACTGGTTATACTACATATTTGTATATTTATTGCAAATGTGTTGTGCTGTATGTTCTTACCAGCCACTTTATTAGGTCCCCTTTTTGTAATCTAATATAATCCATTACAACAGTTTTACCATGAAACGTATTTTCTACATTTTAGTCAAATCAAGACAAAGTACATATAATAAACTTCAGTCAACCAAAGTGCTGTATAAGCTGGGACATTGTCAACAATCACTAAAATTAGCAATAAATAGAACTACAATGAACAAATATCTATCAAAAACCAGATCAAGGATAAAACTTTATAGACATACACATTTTTCTTGTGCAATAAAAGCCTAGATGCTTTACCAGGACTTAAAAACCAAGCAGGAAGTATAGAAAGCAGATGACTAAGTAACTCTCCTGTGGCGGGTAGCCAGTCCTCTGCGACTCAAAGCCTTCCTTCTGGATCCCAAATTTAACTGGGAGCTAATGCAGAGCAGGGAGTACAGATGATGTGATCAAGCCTTTTCTTTCCTTTCAGACAGCATGCTCCAGTTGAAGAAGTAGCAACTGATTCAAGCTAATTTACACATTTGTCATCTTCTAGCATCTCTGCTGTTTCAGAAACAGATCTGTAGATCTTATCCCTCTATACTCTCTCTTTTTTTTTTTTTTTTGCTTGAAATTTAACGTCATGCTTTCTGTTAAGAGGATGTCTGATTGGTCCACAGGAAGACAAAAATCTGATGAGGGTGTAAAAGAGCTGCATAATTAGAATAGAAAAAAAAAAGAAACTCCTACAGATTTAGATGGTAATTCAGCTCTGGAAAATGCCCTAATCATTACTGATGCGTGTTATCATTGAAAGAAATGTGCTTAGTCTGCTTGAAATTGAATTGGAAGTCGTATATTTGCTTTGACGCTGCAGGGCAGACACCAAAAGTCATTACACACAGTTCTTGGATAAAATCGTAACCTGTCTTGCTCTGTGAATTCAGTTCCCTCTGGCTGATAGAGAGCCTTATTAGGAAAATAATATCTGACGTGAGATTTCTGGTGCTATTGATGTTTTTAACACCGTCGATTTAGAAATAGAAACTCAGTCACTCATGAAGTGTGTCACATGAGTTATTGAAACAGGAAAATTTTACATAAAATACCAAGTTCCCACCAATTTTTCTAGAATCATGAAACATTGTGTAAATACTGAACATGTCTCATCTTGGAAAAAGCTTTTATTTCCAATTTAATATTCATCACCTTCTCCTCGTCTGATAGTTTTGGACATTGCGTTCCACACACATTCAAAATGGATATTTATTACAGCGCCTGCCATACAATATCGACCTTACAAAGGTTAAGATATATGGCCAGTGGATATTGTGGTTTTAGCTCTTCTTTATACAATCCACTGAAGGAAATAACTATTTCTGTCTCCTACATGGAGTATTTTTCAGTCTTGATGCTGCAAGAGTATTTAGTGAAAATATTGCAAAATTAAAAAAGCGGATTTTGACACCCGTATTGGAAATAGTGACAAACATCCCAGTTCTTATTTCATTTAAGTCCGTAGTTTATCAGGTATTGATGAGCCAATAATGCAAACTACAGTAGGGTTTGAATGCAGTAGGTCACATGGTTCATTTTTCTTTTAAAACTATTATGATTCAATTCAGAGTCAGGTTGTCAAGGACTCTTGTATTCATCTACCTTCAACCAGAAATATTTGCTAAAAGAAAGTTTCATATATGTAGTAATTTCACAACTGGCAACACAAGAGGGTGATGTGGAAAGGCTGCTGTCAAAAAGAGGACCCCAGTAAATCTTAAAGAATGTGCATAATGGTGCATGAAGCACTTGGAGAAACTAAATTTTCTGTGCCTGCAGTGTCTTCAGCAGTTAAAAGAACAAACAGAGGGGAGAAGGGTTTATGAAATAAAGAAATTAGACAAGTCACAAACATGTTTTACTTAAATCTTGTGTGTTCAACTTGAAGTGTTGACTGGACTAATAAGATACAGCTTTAACTTGTGACTTTGAAAGATATCCAAGAAACACATCTTTTAAAGTTAAATAAATGGGACACATACTTCAGAAATAAGAGGAAAAAAGCTAATGTTTTTAAAGCTTTGATCCTTACAAAAGCTGAAGATGTCTGAAATTAGAAAAAACTGTCATTTTATACCAAGCATAACTTTATAATCTATAAAGGATATTCAAGAAACATATATTTCAAACTTTGCTATGTTATATCATAGGTCCTTGACCAGGGTGTAGGATGTGTACCACCTGCCACACACATCACACAGTGATGTAAAGGCACTATGAATGGTCCCAAAATATCAAATAGCGTATTACTTAGGTACTTAAGCCGGTGTGTGATAAAAAGCTTGATAGTATTTATTATGTGTGACTACTGTATGCAGACAAAATAAAGTAACCTTATGATTGTGTAGTCTGTGATACAGAAACATTTATTCTTTAAGCAGAATTTGAGCAGCTAAACAATGCTTATAGTAGTGAGTGTCTTCCCTCAGCAAGTCATATCTGGTCAGATAAAATCCATGATGTCACTGTTTTTGTGTACATGATTGAATGTCCACAATGTGTAATGATCCTGGTGAATAAATGATACATGACAAATATATTATTTTCTGTCAGACTTTACTATAGAGGCAGTTTCCTGCAAAGGCCTAAATCAGGACAAATATCAGCAAAATGAAAATGTAAGGTCAGATGCATGTCACTTTGTCAATTAAATTACTTAAAATTGTGTTAAAACGTCTGTCAGATTGATGTGACATTTTTGGAGGATGAAGTGAGATGAAGCTGACCCTCAGTTGCAGATTAAACCGCAGCGCAAACGAGAGTACAGTGAGGTTGTAAGAGGTCACGTCACTTTCATATAAGGATTTAACACCAGTTAAACCTTAAATCTCACCCTGACGGTTTGCTTTTCTCCTAAAGTGGCATTTATTTTAGCCAAACATCTCCACTTTGGTCTCATTTTTTCAAAGAAAATTGTTTGAGAAGGCTTTTTGATAAGCTGAACTGTGCTGCTATGCTCCTTTGTGAGAGAATAGGTCTTTTCTTTGCAGCTCTTCCAAATAAGCCATACTTGTGCTCTCTTTTTCTAATTGTACTTTCATTAATATTCACTGCCGGTAATATGTACTGTCAAACACTTAACTCCCGGTATGTTGTAAAGTCTTGTAAAGTCTAAGATTTAGCTCTTCTTGGGGTTTTCCTTATTTCTTTGAACATTACAGGGTCTGACCTTCGGGGTAAACTTGTTAGAAAGTCCACTTCTGTGAAGGTCAGCAATGTGAATGTTCTGAATGTTTTCTATTTGTAAATAATTGTACTTAGTCCCAGACTGGCATCAAGAACCAGCCCAGGCATTTACAATACAGTTCATCGTTAATAAACCTCACACTATTCCCAATAGTATTATAAAATTAAAAAAAAATGTTTCTAATAAAGCTTTAAATAAAAACTAGAGCACAGTTAAAACACTCTAATAACAATAACCATTATACTGCTGTGGTGTCATCGATTTAAGCAATCTGAGAGTGTAACACACCTTGTTGGAGGTCCTCCAAAGCATGAAAGGAGACCTGCAAAACCTGTATTTGACTTCTGTGTGTGTGTGTTAGGATTTCTACAGCTATCACGAATGCTTTCTACTACAGTTTGTTGACCACCACAAAATCTGGTTGGTTATCCAACCAATGAAGCATTGAAAAGATACACAATCTATGCCACTGGTTGTAGCTTCTCATCCTCAATCATGAGGTGAGAAGGTTTGGAAAGCTTTTGTTGGCTGGCAAGACAGAATTGTGCATCATTTGTTCCTTCAAATCGACAAATTCAGTAGTAAATGAACAATGTTTAAGCTATAATCTAAACAAACCAAGTAGAGGGATGTGTGTGTCAGTAAAAACATCAATAACATCATCTACCTGAGCTACAGTAACTCTGGTGTGGCCACATACTTTGTGTATTCTCCAAGGATGATTCTAGTTTTCCAAGAGTAAAAAGGCAACGTCAAGATGAAGACCAGTTATTTGATGCATGCTTCTAAGGGTACAGAATTAGACTTTTAAAACCCATGTTGTCATACTTTTAAAACCCATAAACCTCAGCTACATGTCTCCTGACTGTGATGCGTTATGGTATAATGTCACTGGTGTAATAAAAGCCAGTGTTACACAGCTGAAAAGAACAGCTGATTTTTGCTGGACCATACATACCATCTGACTACTGCACTTTCCATGTGTCATGAAAGCTTCATCTGAGTATATTTAAAGCGAATATTCTGTGTGTTTGACTCAGATTGCTTTTCACGGTTCCAGTATTGGTTGTCAGCCTCAAGTACTCCAACACAGCAGAGCAATTTGAGCGACAATTCAAGCCTTGGCCTCAACTGTGTCTCTTAAAAATACAAAATGACTACAAGGAAATGATTTCCTATCCATGCTGGGGATAGTCTGTCTTGTTTTGTTAGAATAATCCTAAAATGAATTCAGCTGTGTCAGCTCGCCTCAGATAAGCAGGTATTGGACTTCATTCATAACTGTGGCAGCTTAACAGGAAACACAAGCGCAGGGAGCGGGGGCTGAAGGCTCTCTGGATGTGCTTTTTGGCACAAAGATGTGGAGGCAAGCTCATTTGTGAAGAGGAGGTTGATCATACAAAAAGAGACGCTTCTACGATACTCATTATATAATTCAACACCTTGTTTTATAACCCTCAGACATTCTGACAAAAGTACTGACCTTGAATACAAAATAGACCGCTGCTGTTTCATCAAAATCACCTCACTGCGATATGTTGAGAAATCATAATCTTCTGTTCTGCCTCAAAGCAGTCTGTGGTGCTATCTCACTGTAAACAGTGCTTTTGTTGAGTTCCTGAACTCTGGGTTGCATTTTCACCACCCAGGCAGAAAGCCTTTCACTAATCCCCCAGGCTTTCTTATCAAGAATGATTGAATAGTGCCCTCAGTCCCCAGAAGACACGCAAGACTTTATCTCTCTATTTCCTTTTTCTGCGTCTTTCTCTTCACATCCAGGTGTTTGTGGAAAAAGGAGACCTGTTACTCTTACCCTCACATGTATGCACATCCTTTCCCCAGTGCGCGTGCGCTTGAAACATGAAAGGCTCTGAGCAAAATGGAAAATTTCCACTCCATTTGCCATGCAGCCAATCAGTGTTCAGTGACCCAGATAAGGAGTGTGATATTGATGATGACAGCAATAAAGATGTATTTTCACCACAAGCCTTCCTTCTAATTAGGTTGATCTACAAAGAAAATAAATGAATTTTGACAAAATGAAAAAGAAGTGGTGCTCTGGGTGGATTATACAAGCGAGTGACAGAAAGAGGTGGGGCTGTGATTCAGAGGGTTTCTCAGGGTTAAGTGACTCCACTGTGGGGGAATGGGTGACAATTACCAATGAAATGAGATTTCAAGGCACCAGGTGCCTCCTAAATATGCTGCTTGGTCAAAGTAATTGTTCGGGGTCAAGTAGGTGATACGCTTAGATGATGCTTTGGCTGTTTTTGCATCTCTGGACAAGCCTTTGCTCTGTACACAGTCGACAGCTCAGGTAAATGTAAGTGTAGTGGCAGTGCAGAGGGTATGTGTTGAATTTTGTTGCTACAAAACTGAAGACTTGGGAATCTCTGCTCACACTCAGCTAACACAGATTTTAGTGTCTATTTTTTGTTCTGTATCTAAAGCCCCTTTAAAAGATAAACTCTGTCAGCAATCAGGTAGCAATTAAATTATTTTCTTAACAAAACACTTAACTTTCTGCAGTTTGACACTATTAAAAAAAGAAAATGTTCCTTTTTGACTTTTTTTATGTCTGCTGTAACCTGCAGAAGACAGGAACTGGAAGCAGGATGTCAGATCGTGAATTTCAGGTTATTATTTTTTTTATGAATATAACTTTGAAATCTGACTAAATAACTACCACTTGGGCATCAATATGATAGCATTTGTAAAAACTATTTTAATAAACCTGTAATCACTTAGACTTTTATGTCAGACCAAATTTTATCAGCATTTAGGACTGCCATTGATTCTGCTTCAGTAAGCTCCATATCCATATCCTTCCGTGCTAAATTAGAAAGCAGTATGATGGTGAGAAGAAATACTTTTTAAGCGCTCAGATAAACTGTTTATAGCACTATATAGAAGTTGTAAAGTACGATCTTATTTTTATTACAACATTTGACTATATGACTCACACATATATAGGGAAATTAAAAAACCCAGTGAAATAAAATTGCCCATACCAGAGAAACTACCACAAATGAGCGATCCTTGCTGCCAGTCAGTTTTTCTCCACATCCCTTAAACGACTTGAATCCTGTCTCTATCTGCCTTCTGCCAACTTCTTATCAACCTGATCACTGCTACAGTCTGTGGAAAGGCCAGTCCAAAAGTTTCCTTATTTTCTAATCATAACTAATCCCATGATGGACAAGAGGTGGAATGTAAGCATATTATAACTTAGATTGACATTTCATGTTGGTGCATTCTTGCTGATTTTTTTATTTTTTTTAAAGGTTGGAAGCAGTTGAAATATAAAAAGATCATTCAGACAGGTAACTTAAATGTAACAGACTTGTGGTTGTCATTCACTTTAATAACATTTCACCCTAGAAAAGTAAAAATCCTTCAGAGCTTTGATGGGAATATGGGCGCCAGCAGTAAATCCATCCAAACTGGGAAGTCCGACTGGGAGATATCTGTACTCGCGCGGTTGGAGCTGAATGTTACTTGGAAAAAAAAAAACATTGAAAGTCATTAAAGATATCAATTTCTAAACCATGTGCCCAAAATCCTTTGAAATTCTTCTTTGATGGCTCTTACAGGATTTTGGTCTGGAAAATAAAAAAAAATAAAATTACAAATAAAATTAAAAATCTTCAACTACTTGAGAGACAAGTCCACTTTTCTCACAGCTTTGCAATTCACTTGGTATTCAGCATCCCTGTTTGTTGAAAACTCTCATTACAAAATAACAAACAAAAACATATAAAACAACATAAAGTATTTGGTGTGAAGTAAGGGCAGGACCAGAGTGGTTGATATTTGTGGTGTATGGATAAACAAGTTTGTGTATATATCTAAATGACTGTGCAGAAAAATGATAACGCTGTTAACAAAACTCCTCAGGGTATGCCAAAGCATCCATTACTATGATCTTTTCTCAATGTAAATACAGTTCCAGTCTTCTGAGTACAGGTGGCTTATTGATTGGCTCTTTTGTAAAGGGACATGCAATTATTCAGAGACACCTTCAAAATGTGTGTTATAAGATTGGATGCTTAATGAAATTAGACATAAGAACACATACCATATATACTCGCTCATAGGTCGACCCGCTCATAAGTCCAGTGTGTTTTTTGGACAGAAATAGATTTGAACTTAGGTAAATGCAGTGAACAAAAACAGCTCCAATGAAACTTACATTTTCTGTGATGGTGGTTGTGCAATTATCGTATGAAATGTCACTGTATACTGTTATCTGTTAATCATATGTTTATACAGGAAGTAGCATGTGAAGCAGGTTTAAATCTAATGCGGTGAGGATTAAAAACGGTTCGGGCCATCTGGTGTGTCAATAAGTGTGACAATTGATCAATACTGTGTCTTGCTACGCCCTCAGTTTCTTTTTATATTAGGCCAGACTTTTTTTATTCCTTGGTTCGCAAACCCGCCGAAAACTAAACATTGAAAACTAGAAAAAAAAATTTTATTTTACTTTTGTGGAGTTCTCCCGCCCGCCGATCATATTTTTGCCAAATATGAAAAAAAAAAAAAAATTTAAACATTATTTTTTTCCTCCTGCCACACTCGAACTTTGCGGGGTCCTGCCATTTTGCGATATTGCACGTTATGCCTAGGCTCGCACAGGCTCACGAAGATCACAGCCCAAGTAGCACCTCGCTTTTCA
>JAOWBL010000018.1:19224507-19235557 GCA_028564865.1 Zenarchopterus dispar
CTGTTTTGGTTCTTTTGTTTTATTAAACTTGGGTTTTCTGATTTTCCGCATTGTGGGTTCAGGTTCTTTTTAGCCAGCAGCGTGACATTTGCTGTATTTCTTGTTCTGACTAATTATAATGTGTATATCCTTTCTAAATGTTTTAATGGCAATCATTTCTACCAGCTAACTTGAAACATGGCTGGTTCAGATTCTGTCAACTGAAGGCTCTTTTACAGATCTTCACCAGGAAATGTAGCTTTTTGAAGATTTTCCAATCAATCAAATAATAAAACTTTATTTGTATAGCACTTTTTGTGCAATAAAATGCAGCACAAAGTGCTTTAACAGTAAAAACAAAACCAGTCCACCCATTCCCCTCCCCTTCCCAGATTGACCATGATCTCTGTCAATGATAAAACACAATCAAAGATTAAAATAATATGTAAAACATTACTGTGCACAGAAGAACCGGTGAGGGAACATATCCCACTATCGCAGTGAACTGTCTGCATCAGGAGGCTGCTGTGAAACCCCAGAGCCAAACTGCATGGTGTAGGGCTTTCCTGCAATTGCATTTGAGTTGTCTAATTTCTTCCTTTCTCCACGGGATGGTGGACTTAGATTTGACCTTTTTTTATCTTTAGTGGAGCTAGTGAGTCCAGGCTTGATTTAAGTTTTTTGTTAAAACTGTCAAGGATAAAAATCACAGGAAGCAGGTAAAATAACTAGAGGAGTCCTGTAACAGACTTCAATAAAATTTGCAGCCACTTCTGGTGTTAGATAACGTTTCCTCACAGTTCGCACTGAGGTCTCCCTTTCCATAAAACCATTTTTCTCCTCACTAATTCTAAATATGATATTTCATGGCATTAAAAAAGCCTATATATTCTCATGCTGACTAATATTGTAACAAGGAAATCTCATCAAAGGGATTATTGTTTTTCTTACCTCATAAGGAAGAGTTTCTCAGCAGATCCACTCCGTGTGTTTTTTTATTTTTATTTTTAAATGGTACTTTAAGCTTGTTAGCAGATGTTTGATCCATTTCTCTCTGGGTGTGTGCTGACCCAGGCAGTATTTTTGAAAACTAACTCCAGATCTCTAGCAAGTGGCAGCTGTCTGGCTTAACACTTTTTCCTTTCTTGTTTGGCTGTTTTATGGAGCAGAAAATGTCTCATCAATGCAACAACTTTATGATGCATTTCAAGATTGCGAGTGATGGGGGGTGTAGGGGTGGGGTGAGGGGTGTATTGTATTAGCTGCTTGCAAAATCAATGTTTTAGGCCAGACTGGAGCCAGAGCTGATGTTTGACTGCTCTCACTGGCCTTCTGAGATCAATAGTATAGGAGATCTTCCTTTTAGCAATGTTACGGCTCGTCAACTGTGTCTTTAAGTACAATAAGCGGTCACACACTCAGTTTTTGTAATGTCATGATAAGAAAGGATATTTTGGTCTATTTTTTGTTTGAGTTGTGCCTATATGATGCAGAGGTTAAGGGAAACAAGGAATCACACATGCAGAATACCTCTGTGTTGTCTTTATTTTTTCTAGTGAATGATTTTGCCAGTTTAACCATTTTAAATTGTGAATGGAACCATAACACATGTAGCATAAATGCAACCTTCCTGATTTAGTTACAGCTGTGGCTTATTGTTGCATGTCATAACCTCATATACTCACCCACCCAAGCAATATGGTACAAATGCCACAATTCTTTTAACAGTGTGAACACGAGCTAATGTCGCTCAGAGTAACCACGCTCTAATATGCCACAGATGAACTTGGGTATGTTCTTAGTGAGAGGAAGCCATACAAAGAGATTTATGCATATATAAGTACTTTTGCTGACGAGGCTTTGGCTAATCGACTGACTCTGATAGACTGATTGAGATTTACATGCAGTGCTTTTGTGCAGCGATGAAATCTCCTAACTCTAATGACTGTGCATTAGTGTAATCAGAGTGTCAGCTGTGGGTGCTTTTGCGTCTCTGTGTATTTGAAGTTCAAATGCAAGCGTACACATACACATTGAGAGTTTCCACTGGCTGCTTTGCTTAACAAAGAGGTCTGCTGTGGAGGTTTAGGGTGTGAGGCTAAGCTGTAATTGAATACTGACAGAAGCGTTGTTCCTGCTCAGACCTCAGAAGGAGGGTCTGACCTTGAGGCGCTGCCACTGATAGACAGCCAACACAAAGACCAGGCCGGCTAATTAGATTAAAAAACATGGATCCCAAGGGATGGAGATGTGACAAGCACATTGATTCACTAGAGCTCTTCAATTTCCATCTCTTTCACCCTCTCCCTCTTTTTCATCCCCCATCCTCTCACCACATGCCTCATTTCACCCATCTCATTGTGCTGTGTGCTTCGGTTCAATGTACTTTCCCTTTCCATGTCTCTCTCTCTCTCTCTTCATCTCTCTTTCTTTGATTCTTGTTCCCTTAATTCATGCAACATATGTAGAGTTTAGATGATGGGGGAACAAGTGTGAATTTCAGCACATTTATTATGTGACACTGTCAAGCGTGCTGATAAGTGGTGATGTAAGAGTATCACTGTTGAAGACATAATATTAGCACCTAATCTTTGATGTGGCACTGATCTTACAAACGGTTTACTGCCACTCCAAAATCTCATCGTCAGTGAAATAGCTGTCCACCATGACCTCGTAAAAAAGACATTCAGACTGTCCGTCCCCATGTATAAGGGCAAGTAGCGTTCAAATATCCTTAAGATGACACAATGTACCATTGACAAGGACACGTTTTCCTTTGTCTTGGGCAGCATTGCAGTAAACACAGCAGACTGATATTATGGATCTATGACTCAAAATTTAAATAAAAAACTAAATTAGATTAAAATTAAAGCACACATGGTAACAAATAATTCATGAGACCCATTTGTGCCTGTTGTGCTTTTGGAGGACAGCACAGATTTTCTTTCACAGCTTATTATGATGAATCCCAGGTGCACCACATACACGTGTGTTTGTGTGTGTGTGTTTGAAAGGAGCAGATATCCTCCTGAGACTGTCAATTAGTGCACTCGTTTCTGTTAATTCTTCTTAGTTAGCAAGATATCACCCATTCTGTTGGGAGTGGTGGGACGTCAATGTACAATATTGACAAAGTAACAATTTAGCTACAGTAACAATATCAAAAATATTTGATATTTATTTTGGGGGAGGTGTTGTTAGTTGTTTTTTTTTGTAGTGATACTACAACTGTTGCACTAACCTGAAAAAACAAACAATTTCATTATCTTATTAATATTAGTCACTGATAAATTAAGTTTTTGTTGTTATTTAAAAAAAAAACATTATTATCAGTAATGCTCTTAATGAAAATTAATAGTCTAAAACTGACATCTCTTAACTTCAACTTTTTATCAACACCTTTTGCCCAATAATATCTGTTTTTGTTTAACAAGACCACTTAAACACCACCAGCCAAGAGGACTACTAACTTAACACATAAAGTTTAAACATGAAATTACTGGCATAAGCATGGAGATTATGTAAATCTGAAAAAAGTTGATTATTTTTTTTTATTAAAAATTCTAGTTTTAAAATTATTTTTTATATTGGGCACATGGTCTAATGAGGCTAACTGTCAAAAATGCAGTAAAATTGTCTTATTTTGAATTTTCACAATTAGAATGTTTCAGAAGTCACAAACTGTTTTATTTGGTCTCTATGATCAAATAATTAAATTATTCCAAGTTTGAGCTGTGTACGTGTTGTGGATTTTGAACTGGACCTGGTCTAAGGCCGAGGTGTCCTTGTTTTGTGGTGAATCCATCATCATTACCACGTTAACCTGCCAGAAAAGTGAGAAAGCTGAATTAACTAAAATTTTCAAAGAAATTCAATATAGATCTCAATTTGATGCTGCTGACAATATCTCTGACCCATTCCAAAGAACAAAAAAAAAAAAAACTAAGTTAAATCTGTGCAGCGCTCCAGGATATTGATCAGAGTTCTAATCAGAACTCTGATAGCCAGCCACAGTTCATAGTATCCATTATTCCACTGCGGAGAAAAAAAGC
Source organism: Zenarchopterus dispar (assembly GCA_028564865.1). Lineage (NCBI taxonomy): Eukaryota > Metazoa > Chordata > Actinopteri > Beloniformes > Zenarchopteridae > Zenarchopterus > Zenarchopterus dispar. The sequence continues at coordinate 19,228,539 of JAOWBL010000018.1, forward strand.
CATAAACTAGTTTCATTGTATTAAAGAATAATCAATTATTCAGAACTAAAAACCATGAGAACAGTTTAGCGTTTAAGATGTGTCGCATGATGCAGCATCAGCTTGAGCTAGAGCTGAGCTTGGGACACCTCTGGGACAGTTTTTTTTTTAGTCTTCTTTTTTTTTTTTCTTTCTACAAAGAAAGCTTTCGAGCTTTGCTGCTTTTCAAAGTTCAACAAGTGGAAAAATAGCAAAGGTCCTTCAGAATATTGCCTAAAACAATTTACTGATATGCAGATATGTACAATTACTGCCAGGTACTGAGATTTATGTGGAATCCAGGCCAATTCACCACTTTTTTGTAAAAAAAAAAAAAAAAAGAGAGAGAGAGAAATCACCAATCTTCCACACACATGCTTAGCAGTTTCTTTGAAGTGTTAATGTGTATATATTGTGTTTTCCTTTCATCTAACATGGCACTTGGCCAGCCATATGCAATTTGGTTTCATGAGCTATCTTGTCATGTTTTATGTTTTTTTTTTTTTTTTGGAAAGGAAAGGCTTTCTCCTTACAATGCTGCAATAAAAAAAATAAATAAATAAATAAAGATTTTTGATTGTACTGTCATGAACTTTACCATCCATCCATCCTCCCATTATTTGCACCCACTTCTGTCCTATCCAGGGTCATGAGTGTCTTGTGGATCCTAGCAGCAGTCAAGAGGCAAAAGGGTTGATAGTCCATCACATGAAGTTAATATTTTAACTCAGACCTCCTGAGGCTGAGATGCAGTTCTTTCAGTTTATGGAGTTTCTGTGAGAATTGCATGTTCTGGTTGTGGGGTGAACTCCCTGAGACACTCACGTCTGTGGAGATTGCCAGTTGCCTTAAATGTTTTATATTTGTCAATAATCCCCCTTTCAAGAGAATGATGGAAATGGATACATGAACATAAAGTGTGGAAATGGCCTTATAGCTATATTATAGACTGAAAGACTGCCGGTACTTCTCTAAGGTCATTACTGATGTTTTTCCTCCTTGGCATCGTGTTCACTCACACCTGAACGTTCCAGCAGCTGATGGATATTTAACCTCCTACTTTCTATGGAGGCAATAAAAATGTACTTATTGGTTGACAAATTGTTTCTGGATTTTGTCTTTGTTTTTATACAATAAATGATGACACAGTGCAATATGTCATGTGTTGTGTTTTCAAACCTGGTAGGGGCATGATTTTTATAAATATTCTGTTACGTAATATTAATAATTTAGGAATTATATTATATAGAGGGTAAACTCTTTATTTATTTATTTATTTTTTGTCTTTTTTTCTGCTTTTACAAGACTGCAGAAATCCGAATATGGATAATTCATTCAGAATTCACCTCAGGGTTTGTTTTATTTTATTTTTTTCCCAATAAGAGTATTCATATATATTGTTTATGTTGATGCTTGTATCCTCATTGTCTTCTGAACAGTCAGTAGTGTCTCATTACCAAATTTAATGTTGCCATCATTCTCAAAAGAATATTACATTACTTCATGCTCAAAGGCTAGACAAGCGTTACCTGTTTTAAATATCTTCGAAGCTCTTTTTTTCATCATCAAATGATGTTTGAAGAAAATTCTGTGACATTTAATTTCCTGCTTTTTAAAAGCTCCATACTTTTTAAAAACTTCATAGTGAAAGTTATCAATTCTCCTCGAGGTGCAACTTCAATGCTTGTTTCAGCCAGAAAAAATAGCTTTTTTTCATTTTCTTCCTTTCTTCCTTTCTTTCTTTCTTGTCTTTACACCTGAGCACTTCAGGCGTAAAGAAAAGAAAAAGTATATTTATACCAGCAGGTTTCTCGTTTGTCATAAATTTGAATTTAAAAGAATTTGTGAGCCCAGACTGTGTCACCACAAAAGGTTTGAACATTTAGAAGCAGGAAATTGCATCAGGAGGCTGAAACCATCCGTATGGACCAGAGGCAACGGTGGCACAAGTCGGGAGGAGATGAGGTGCAACGTTGAAATTACTTCGAGATCCAAAGGATTATCACTCTATATCTATTTCAGGATGTCATTTAGACTCCTTCCTGGATAAGAAAAATATGGATGCAGCATTAATTTCCAATACTAGATCATCTATGTCAGTGTTGTGCAGTTCAGCTTTTCTGGTCTTTATTGTGTATCTCATGTTCCAGCCAGCCAAGTGTGGGAGAGGCAGCCTAAGCAGAGAGGCTCAGACATCCCTGTCTTCAGCCACCTCCTCCAGCTACCCCTGGGGAACACCATGGTGTCCCAGGCCAGCCGAGAAGTATAATCTCTCCAGCCTGTCCTAGGTGTACCTCGGGGCCTTCTCCTGAAACATCTCTTCTGGGAGGCGACCAGCACGTGTCATAACCAGATGGTGCCTCACACTCTGCTGCAAACCACTCTAGTGAGAGCTGAAGGTGACTACCTGATGCTGCCAGGACCACCTCATCTGTAAAAAAGCAGACATGAAATCCTGACACGCACCTGAAAGAATTTAATTTACTACTAGCAATCCAGATCAGATTCTCACTCTGTTTACAAAAAAAAACTGAGACTGAATAGTTTCCAGAAATGGACCCAGTACCCCGTACTCCCCCCACATGATACCCCAGGGGACACAGACAAATGCCTTCTCCAAGTCCAGGTGGACTGGTTAAGCCAACTTCCATGCCCCCTCCAGGACCCTCAACAGGTAAAGAGCTGGTCCAGCGTTCCATGACTGGGAGCAGAACCTGCATCGTTCCTCCTGAATCTGAGTGGTTGTGTTCTGGCACATATTTTGACTTGAGCAACACTGTGCAGTGTTGACTGGCACCGTCCCCTCACAGAAAAAAGGCTCCTGAGTCTTTCTGAAATGACTCTCCCTGTGTCTGTCTGGAAACTGACCTCCACTTAACTAAAACTTGAAATGTAATTTAATATATACTCAAATAACAAGTGTACAAGAGGTGTATAAAAATCAGTTTTGTTACCCCATCTAAGAGAAATTCAACATTTTTCTATCTGTCCCTTCAAACAGATACTGTCATGTGATTTATGATTTATTTATGATTTATTTTTACATTCTTATGATGCAGTCAAGGCTGAGCAATAGCCCCCAAATTTCAAACAAATCTATCAGAAAATGTACACTACAACATTGTGCATGGCAAGATCTCACATGTAGTGACATTATCAGACAGCTAGACAACTCCAAACAATAAATGTCACAACTATGTCCTTGATTACTGGTTTATTGCTATTCAAAGACTCCATTTAGGTACACATCAAAGTTCCTAAAATCCACATACCTAGCTAATGTATTATATGCTAAAACAAAGGTATGACCAACTAGTAGATGTCAAGAAATTATGCTATTTCACCTTTGTCACTGAGGTCAGGGTGCTTAGTTACAAAAGTGATAAATCCTTTATTTATTCTGAAAGGGGGAAGGAGGGCATTAAGGCAAATTTGAATTTGGTTTTAAGTTTCAGGTCGAGTTTGACTGGCATAGCATGACTTTTTGACTAAAAAACTAACCAAGTACAAATAAATGTAGGTGAATGGAGCAAGATTCTCAGTCTGGAATCAAAATAAGGTCATTTGGCATGAAGGCCTGTTTTTTACTCAACCTATCAACAACATCTTCTGCTCAAAGAAGTGGATTAATGGGGGTCTTTGTATTTCCTCAACTGAGTGAGCAACTTTTTGTGTCCACCATGTCACTTCTTCTGCTACTACTCTAGTTTACCTTCTACTCAAACTGTTTCAGTGGTTTCAGCACATAGTCTGTACCATCACACCATTGGTAAAAAAGTCACTCAAGCTTATTATCAAACTCCCACCCGCCAATCCATAGACACAATAAAACCTATAACACCTATATAACTTCAAGGCTATGCTGTCATAATATGATCAAAACTTAAATTTGGTGTGACATAGACATATACACGTGGTTTCCTAAAATATGCACAGTACAATAACTTTGAAATAATGCTGTTGGGAAATCTGCTAATATGTTGCTTTTGTGCTTTTTTTTTTTTTTTGGATTGGGATTTTGTTTAGGCTTTTTATAATACTTATAGTTCTAAGTTTTGGGGGGAGAAAAAAAACAAAAGCAATAGATGGTGTTATCCTGAACTTGTTTCTGTGAAGAAGTGTCTCTACACCGGGATATTGAACCGTTGATTATGAATTTCTCTCCACGTTTTCAAATGTGAGACTTCACCCTCATTACCTCAGTTGTTGCCTAGCAACAAACACAATGACACACAAGAGCTCAATGTGTTCATGGTGATCTCTGGAGATCAACCACATCTCTATATCTGGTGCACTTCCACCTTTCAGTTAGTTTGTCGATTTCCCTGACCCTGAACCGAGCCCAATCCTGGCCTCGTCTGTAACAGTCATGAGTCAGCCTGCAGAGAGGAGTTGGAGCACCTGGCTGCATGGTCCTTCTTCCTCAATATAAATGAGACCAAGGGGCTTATTGTGGAAAGATGCCACATTCAAGCATCCACATTAATGGGGCAGCTACTAAACATGTCAGCAGCTACAAGTTCCTGGGAGCCAGATCTCAGAGGGACCTAGACTACCAAAACCACATGACTGGTCAAGAGGTCCATTAAGAGTGTCATTAAGATCATCCTGACCAACTGTATTACAGTCTGGTATGGGAACTGCTATGTTTGACCATAAGGCTCCAGAGAGGATAATGGAAACCACTTTTCAAATCACTCATCTTCCTGCTACTGAGGACATACAGCAAAAGTGCTGTCTACAAAGAGTGCAGCACATCTCCAAAGACCCCTGTCACCCCAGCACAGGCTACACAGAAAATTTAATAAGTTCAGGTATTGCAGTGTAAACTGATTGATTAATTCAGTTCATTTTTAATGAATTGCATTTACCTGAACTGAACTGAATTCAATTATTGAGTTTAGTGCATTTAGTTCTGGATTATCTTTTGCACTGCTGGGACATTTATAAACAATAAATTTATTGCAGAGTCTGTTTATGAGATGTTGTTGGTGCTGTAAGAATACTTTTTATGAGGTACTCAAATATTGGCTATACTTTCCTGTATATTTTGTTTTCTTTATCATCCAAGATAACAGGCATGGTATAACTGGAAAGATTAGAAAAATCAATTACAGGAGGCCAGAGGTCGAGGTAACCCTCAGCCCAAATATAGAGAGAAAGGGCTGAAACTCATCATCATCCCACTCTCTCCCTGCTCCTGTTCACTAATTAAGCCATCTCCTGCTAACAAGGCCTCAGGCCCATCTCTCTTTGGGCATACACCGTGAAAGGACACCAGGCAAAAGCTTGACATTTAATGACTACGTTCTCACAAATCGATGGCAAGGCAAGAAAAAAAAAATCAAATGGGCAAACAGCCTATACTTACTTTCTGGATTATATGAAGAGCCTTGATAAACATACTGAAGATTATTTCATGACAGCATTAATAGTTTGTGAAATTTCTTCTTGCTGTGCAGTCTTGCAGAGTGATTAAAAAAATGAGTATTGATGTTTTTTTCAAGCAGCATCTAATCCTGATAAAACAAACATAATTTTATGATCCAGTTCAATATAGTGAGAGGACTACAATTCTACCAAATGCTCAGAGTGAACAACATTCCTACACATTCACAAAGGAAAGAGTGGGAGACATTCATCTGCCTGAGAAACAACTTCATACATTGTCCTCTTTAATTACAACAAAGTGAGCGTCTCCATTGCTACCCGTTCCTATCTATCTTTCATCCATGCACTCTCGGAGCTTTGTGATGTTGGAACAACACAGAGCAGTCTGTAGTCTCATCTGTAGGTCAGCAAGAAGGTCTGCTCCCTCGCTGGAATGTAATCAGCATTCAGAGGAGTACCAGGAATCAAGACATCCAGCCACAACTTGTCTCCGTGGCTCTTGGTGGTAATTAGTGTTCGCTCTGCCGACTGGGCTCAGTTCTCAACCAGAGCTACTGCCGGCCTCGTAGAAATTGATTTGCTCGGCATATGCCATGCAGCTTAAATCCCAGCCAGTCAGATGGTAAACCAATCAGTCAGTCAGTTGCTCAATTATCAAGTCAGCTAGTAGAGAATTAAAAAGCAGCCAATATTGCTGGCTGCTAAAAAGCCATTTAAATAAGAGTTCAAAATGTTCTTTAGTAAATAAACAGCTCATTCAGTTGGTTAGACAACTTTCTGTATATCTAGTTTATTTACATACAGACGAGTAGTAGTGAGTCAGACAGGTAACTATTTATTAAAAATGTATCAGTCAGTTGCCTCCTCTTTTTGTGTTAGTGTGGCTCTTTTCAAGCTGAGGTCCAAACAATAAGCAAAATAAATGATCTGCTCGAACAGATCCAGTTCCAGAATCACACAATGATAGTTGGCATGTGCCATTACTGACCGTGGCATTTAAATACAGCCGTGGTTAGCAAGGATGGGGCCACATTAAGACTGATGAAGATGAGACTGCTAATTTCATTTGGATAATCTCCCAGTGGGGAACAATTTTGTAGATTACATTTTTATCTAAATTTTGGGCAGCTGTGTGTTAGAGGTTATAGAGGCAGAACTATGATTAGAGAGTTAAATGCCAGATGGGGAAATTTAAGTGAAGGAAGTCAACAATGAGCCTTTTTTTTACAGACATTTAAAAAAGAAGGTATTTCAATTTTATCGTTATATTATAAGTTTGCATAAATCATGAGATGATTTACAATAAATAAATAACTGTTTCATTGTAGTAGCTGTTATATTATCGCTTAAGTGCACAAAAACAGCCATGCTCACTGAGATGCATAACTGTTATGTGTTTCCGCTTGTGGGTCTGCCTTACCCTTTTTTCCCCTACAGGTGCAACTCTTCTCACCTGTTTCCACACCTGCAACCTGTTGAACTCTGATTAGACCCTCATTTATACCACTCGTTCCCTGCAGTCTGTGCGGGATAATACTTTTGCCTCCTGTAAGATTCTTGGACCTGTTAACTAAGTATCGTGAGTTTGTGTTTTGACTATTTTTGCTTGC
>JAOWBL010000018.1:19235657-19279405 GCA_028564865.1 Zenarchopterus dispar
CCATACAACACGGATGGATGGATGGATGGATGGATGGATGGATGGATGGATGGATGGATGGATGGATGGATGGATGGGTGGATGGGTGGATGGATGGATGTTTATCCATTTCCAGTGGTGGTGAAGGGTTCTTATACTTGTGTAATAATCTGAACTCCTGTTGTCCTTTTTTAAAATGTGTTAATTCCCATAAAATGGTCATGTGGAAATCAACAAATAGGCAAAGAAGAGAAGGGTATGATTACCAAGAACATAATAGCAGATTCCCCCTTTAGTTTTCCTGTTTTTATGCAGATAAGGCTCACTGAGATTTTCCAGAGTCCTTACTGGTCAGCTGCTAGAGTGAAGTCGGTAGAACTGTCGAGCCTGCATCGTCCAGTCCAAATACTGGTTCTTACATGCAGCAGCTCAGGAAAATCTCAGAGCTATATACCATGTGTGAAAACTGTCTTAGAGTGACATGTGGTCATGCATGGACTACTTACTGGGAGACAATCTGTTTGTCTGATTCCAGCAGAGACGGAGCCAAGGCCTCCCTGTCTGAACTCATGGAGCTGTGGATACGTGCCCTCAACGTCAACTGCTAGCCCAAATACAGTTGCTTTTCTTTCTTATGTTGTAATGATGTTTTTTATGAGTTTTGTTTTGTTTATTTTATTTATCATCATCATTACAATACAGTTATTGTGAAATACATCTCCAGCTGTACTGTAGTGAAGAACCACCAGATATGTTAACAACTGAGCAGAAACCTTGACTTAACACATACACCTACCATCTATTGTTGGCTATTAAAGCTGAAATGTCCAAACATTGCACTTTTAAATTTATCTTTCACATTAAAGAATGCATATTTTGAGCAGCCTATGGTGTTCACTATTTATTGTTGTAGGAAGACCACTATGTTCTCCCAAACCAACAGCAGTACAGTCTGTTTCTTTCACACTCACCTCTCATGGTTGTCACCTGTTGGAGTGTGTTGTCAGTTTGGTGGGGAGAGGTACCTGTGAAGATTGGGGAGAATTTACTCTTGGTGCTCTCTCCTGCCGTCAGCTGCTCAGCTTTGACCTGCGTCTCACTGCCAACCTCTCTGACTGTCTTGGTGGCTTTGGCAGTGACAGTCATTTTGTTTTTACCCCTGTGCTTCCTCCAGGCAATTTCTGTTTTCAGCACCTTCGTCAACACAACAGTTGTTTTGTTTTGTTTTTTGTTTTTTGTTTTCTGTTTTCTGTTTTTTGTTTTCTGTTTTTTTTTTTTGTTTTTTGTTTTTTGTTTTTTGTTTTTTTGTTTTTTTGTGCTGATGGTGTTGCTGTATCTGCTCTGTCTTTTGTCGGGAAAAGCTCCTTCTGTTTTGGCTTTTCTTCCACAGACTAAGGCTTCCACTTTTATGATTTCAGGAGTTGAGGATCCAAATGCATGAGACCACAGGGAAAAGTGGGAGCAAAAAACAAGACCTTCACTTAAAGAGAAGAAGGTCCACATGCAGGTCAACCAGTGCAGAAATAAAAAGCTACAACATGGGGACTAAGGGAGCTACAAAGTAAACTGGAACAAACAGGCTCAACAGGACAGCGAAACAGACAGAGATGCAGTGAAACTAGGAAAGTCCACACACTATATACTCGCAGAGGGTGAGAAGAAAGAGTCATGAACAATCAGGACAGATGGGAACAAGGGAGGTCTAACCAGAACTTTGCACAAAAGAAAGAGACTTACAAGCAAAGACTGGAAGTAAAGCTAAATACTAAACTGGAGTCAAAACAGCAAAAGTGAGCGAGTAAAACAAGCCTGAAAGTCAAACCACACAAAAAGTATGAGAACATGTGACCTCCATGTGTAACCCAGCTGTGCAATATTGACAGCAACTTAAACAGTTTGGTTTGATATAACCAGTTCTTACTCTGAGGATCAAATTCTGTTAACTTGTCAAGGCTCTTGTTGTCTCAGAGATAAGATGACACAGTCCCATGAAACTTTGAGTCATAAACATTGCAGGTAAGTTAGGTACAGTATTCATTAATGTGGGCCCCAAAAAAACAGCTACATATAAGAATAAAGTTTCATAGTATTTTTGTGAAATTATGAGCGTCGGGGGGTTTACTGGTGGAGTCAGTTTGTCTGTTTGTTTCCTCTTTCGTGTTGCCCAGCTGGTTCATCTGTTTACAACAATAAACTGAATCTGAACTGAACTGAGTCAACAGATGTGACAAGCAGACTGAAATTTGTCTCCCGATTTGTGAAAGTGAAGGTCAGAAAGTTGTGCATAAATATAAAGATGGCTCTGAAGGGTTCACATTTTAGGCAATTACAGAAAGAATAATCTGGAATTACATTTATTTGATATAAAAAGCGCGTAATCAACAAACCCTTAAAACATTTGAACCGTGAGCATTTTACTTGTTCACATACATAGTTTCTGAGGACATTTAAAACAGGGTGCCTGTGAAATCCCATCATTTACTTCAAATGAATTCAATTTACCATTTATGTCAATGAAAAATAAATGAACACCCACACACTCACACAAAACAAATAAATAAAGGCAGCTTTTACATCCATGAAAAAGAAATATTGACATACATGTCATCACTTTTGACTGTTGAGTACATTGGTATACATAGAAATGTATGTTTTATGCAGCTACTGCAAGATTCGGAGTCAAGTGGAGTAAACTTTAAATTAAAAATAAAAGGCCTAAATTAAAACCCATCCTCCCCTCCCAGTTGGTGTGATGTATTTGTACATGATGTTTTTGGTGACTCTGGGGATTAAACATCTCTACTTTGGTCTGACAAACACAAACCACTTCTTCTAAATAAGTCCACCTTTCTTGATATTTATTATATCAAGTCCCTGCCCATCATTTAGGACAGTGAATACTTGTATTAGATCTGCTTAACATACAAATAAAACTAAAGAAACAATACTGAAGTTGTAATCCTTTACATGGCGTAAAGATTATCATCACTTTGGTCTTACATTTTCTTCTTTCTCTGTGGCATTTTGCAGCAAATCATAAATTGTGCAGTGAGAAGCTGGAAGACTAATCTTACCTTCATGGAGTGTGACGCAGTGCACCTGAGGTGCTTCTGCTGCCGATTTGTCAGAAGGCAAAACCACCTGTGGTCCACTGACCCTCTCCACAGTAAATACACTTTTCAGGATGGTGTTTGCCCGTCGATCCGTGTCCTTCAAGTCCTCTTGCAGAAGATGATGAATATGAATATTGAGTTGCCTTTTCTACAATGAAGAAGTTTGGTAAAGTTCCAGACTATAAAAATGTGGTTTATTACCGAAACAGACTAGGAGCTGTATAGATCTTTATTTGGTGTCAACAAAAATTTATTAACTGTAGTTTTTTATTTTTATTTATATGAGAAGTTATAAAAATCCAAATGAAAAAATATTTTTAAATAAAAACCTTAAATTTACCCATATCAACAGCCTGCCTTTTAAAAAAAAAAAAAAAGCAAAATTTTGCTCTTTAGCATAATCAGCATAATCCTAATTACTCAATTATACTGTCACCAAACAGTATCACCAATATTTAATTTTCACTTTTAAATTTATCAGCCTCCCACTCCATCTTTCTCTGGACGTCCAGCTGAGGGAGACTGAAAGTACGTCTCTCTGAAAAACCCTTCTCACTCCATAGCTTCAGCTGAGAGACAGCGTACAGTGGAAACTGCTCTGACAGATAAATCAAAAAATGGCAGCAACTCAAACGAGTCTCATTCTTCATTGCCAAAATTCTGGTTGGACATTAAAGCGCACTTTCAGAGGAAATGAATAAAACACTCATCTTTTGTGTGATTATTCAAGCCAAGCCCTCACCAGGGAATGTTCTGACACCAAAACTTGACAGTAGGGAAAAATCTAAAGAAATTATAAAGACACAGATGTCTTTGGTGTCTGAGAACAGTTGGAGCTTGTGACTTGTTTTGCATGACTTCAGACAGTGGAGAAACAAAAATGAGATGCAGAAAGAAGCCGACACAAGAAAGTGACAGCAGTCTGAAGAGAAGCAGCAATCTCAGTGACCATTCATTCCTCCTATACTTCACAGATGAGCACACATAAGATCGCCAGAAATGGTTTGTCACCAAGAGCTTATTTTTCACCACAGTGTCTATAAATGTTGTCCTGCTTAAACCTTCCCTCTAGCATGAATGATAATAATTTTAAAATTGCAAAATGTAATCAGTTCTTATCTGTTTCAGCTATGTGGTACACCAGAGAATTGATGGATTTTTCCCTCCTGCTTGCAGGAAACTAATAAAATATGTGATGTCTTACAAATGCTTCCATCGTGTGAGATATCACCTTCTTCTTTCCATTTCCCAAGTGTTAGTAAGTGGTTTTCAGGCCTATGGGAGGCATTCAAAGCTCTCATTAGGAACCTAGTTATGACCCTGTCTTAAACATGTCATCTGGGAGCTTCTCTTTGGAAGCTTGCGCTTCTTAAAGGATTCATTGATTGCAAACAGAATAGCCAGGCTTCTGACGGTCTGTCAGGCTGATGAATCCAGAGGGCTGTGGACATCCACCAACTCCACCAGCCTCCTGCAGTTCAATTCTCTCTGCATCAGCTTGGCAGTCAATATTGCTTTCTATTGATAGGACACAGAGGAGAGTGAAACGAGTTTTCTTTACCTGAACTACCTGCTGGCTCTGGCAGCTGTCAGCATCTTCATACATGAAAGGGTACAAGGTAATAACAGCACTGAAAATGACACACACCAGCCCCAAAGGACACCAGACAGCCATGTTTACCATTTGCCTGAAGTATAGTTACTTGCAGATGATTGACTCCTGGAATCAGCAATTGATTCTTAGCAATGAGCGGTGAGCAGAGAGCATCTCGCTCCTTCTAAAGATAACTATTTATTTACCAATTAAGAGTGAGTTGTGTTCTCTTCCAAACAATCAGCACACTTGTCTAGGCATATTTAAGAGAATCTTTTCTTCCTTCGTTTGGGTGTGCTGCGATGGTGAAGAGATGAGGGTGTGGTGCTGGAGTGTTGCTGCTCCTTTTAAATCCATCTGGGGTCCAAGGTGCATCCATTAAATTAAAAACGGCTGATTTGCTGCAAGAGGGAAGCACTGTGTTTTGGTGCAAGTGAAGGAGAATGCCTCTGATGGAAAATGTGCCAACTACTGAAGGAGGAAAGCAGTTGATAAAATGGGAGAGATAAATATCCCATCAGGCCTAGGTATGGGATTTAATTTTCCTCTATGAGCATTTCGTCTTCAACTTGGGAAATTGATCATTTATATTCCCATACCAGGTGGAAAAGTGGATGGGCTCGTGTGCTCGGAGGTGTGTGTGTGTGTGTGTGTGTGTGTGTGTGTGTGTGTGTGTGTGTGTGTGTGTGTGTGTGTGTGTGTGTGTGTGAGAAATTTGATTGGTGTGTGACTGGGGAAGAGAGAGAGAGAGTTGGGCTGAGAGGAGAGAATTCATGAGAGCATAACTAACCCCACTGAACACAGAACAATGATTCATGGTGGCGATACAGTTGTTATTCAGTTAAATGATTCAGCAGTAACAGGATAAACAGAAAAAACAAAACAAATATCAAACTGACAGTCAGGGTTGTAGCCGGGGGAAACCCAACTGAAGCTGACAGGTAGATTAACGCTGTCCCACAGCCTGTTTACCTCCAAAGAATAACTTGATCATATTAATCATGGCTATTGATTGATAGCCACTCTGTTACTTGATGCCTCTATCATGCATCATCACACACACACTCCCATCGTAGCACAGCCACCTCAGCCTGCTCTTCCACCGTACTCTCGCTTTCTGCAGAACAAATTGTTTTGTTTCTAATGTAGAAGATTGCAGATAAGCAACACATGCAGCGTGTTCAGTCATGTCCTTGTCAGCTTGTTGCTCATAAACAGACATCCATGCCTGTGTGGGCTCTGTGTACGCCACTGTGGAAAACAATCTCCTCAACCACGCACAGTGACATTAAGATCACTTGACGACGACACACAAATACTCCCACAGGGCAGAACATGAAAACACATTTGCATTGACGCCACTGCTCAGCTGTAATACCTTTCAAAGCTGTAGAACCCCCCTGGGAGGCACAAGCTCAGAGTGAAGGTTCAAGATAATGACCTTGTTTTTACCATTGTTTAAAACTATTTAACTGCAGAAGTATAATTTTCATTTTGTTCATCACGAGTGGGGTGTTACAGTACTTGAGAACCTGCAGGTAAAATCAATGTGACCAGCCTAGCATTGCCTCTTCAGTGCTCTGGGCTGGAATAAGAGGTGGTACAAATATGAAGCTTTAGTTCACTGACACAAGACCGCACATTTTTGTAAACATAAAGGACTCACAAAAATACATGTACATCTGTACGTGCAGATCACTTGTTATGATGAATGGTTAAACAAAAAGCATATATATTATTTGAAAATACCTCTGAATATTATTACATGCTGTGCGACAACTTAGACACCAAAGGAAAATATGTTTATTTCCTCTAAATAGTCATCGTATGCTTGCTCAGGATAAAATGAAGATTTAATACAACCTGTTGGATTTCTTAGCTAGACAGTTTTCATCAATTTGTAGATGAATTTGGAATTTAGACAGTGTTGGAATAAATTGGATTGTAAGTAAAACACAATGAAGGGGACTGTACTAAACTTAACATTTGCTTTCTATGTAAATAAGCTCGAGATGACCTTTGTTTTGAATTGGCACCATACAAATAAAGTGAACTGAACTGAAATAAGTATTTGTTTTATGGTTAATAAACCACCCAAAGGAGACAAGCAAGCATCCGCATTCAATCCTACAGCTCATTTGGACTCAGTAAGCAACCTCTCTCTGGTAAAGTGTGTAAAGTCCTCACAGGAATCTTCTTGCTGTGAAATTAACCATCAAACTACATTGAAATTATAAAGTTTATATTAAAACTTCTATTAAATAAAGTGTATGGACCGTCTGCTGGCTTCATGCAGGAGGTTACTCTGTCAATCAAACCGTATCGATGCAAGCAGGAAGCGTATGTTGTAATGGAACTGTCGTGATCTGGAGAAAAGGGGATCACCAGTGATGTGGCTTTTGGAAGGAAAAAGAAAAAGATTAAAAAGACATCATTTTTAACAAGAAGTATAATTTGTCTCTGCATCTTCTGATTGCGATTCAAGTAAAGCCCTCTGTGGTAGCTCCCAAGAGAGAGGGGGAGCTGTGCTAATCAGATCTCTTCGTTCTAAATTAGACCTCCAGGGAATAAAACACCCAAACAAACTGAAAGATTAAGTATGTTTCTCTTCACACCAAGATGAGAAACGTCCCCTCCTATGGTGCTGCTGAATTTGGACTACATCATCTTTAGTTTGCTTCTCTCTTATCTTGTCCTGGAAATGTTTTCTGTACATGCTTGTCCTCCTGCAACCCATTTCTTAACTCTTTAAAAGCAGCGATATCTTATAAGGCACTAACAGTCAGTTGTCCACAACTCCTGAGCTTCAGCAACAACAGCAGACTCAGTTGTCAGTCACTGATGATACTAGCTGGGACTGACTATCTGCAGTCCTTTAAGAGGGAGCCGGCAGCTCTGTTATCTAACTAAAGTCCTTCATGGAAAAGCTGCAATTACAGAAGCTGGCACAAAATATAGGGTCTAGTTTCTAATGATTAAAAATATATTAGCAAAAATATATTGAAAGCAATATATTTTTGCTTCCAGAATAGATCTTATATTTAAAAGATAAAACTTACCGTGTAATAAAAATAGTAATGATATCCAAAAGTCCCTTATCAGAATGTTTGCAAAACTGTTTAATATCTTTGATATGTTAATGACAGGGACTCTGGACAACAAAGAATATGAATAAGATGAACTGATGAGAGGGAGGTGGGCCTCTGCAATGCAAAAGACCTTCAAAGACAGAATAACCAAAAAAAGCAAGACCATCCCAGCACCATTATGTAATTGTAAAAAATTAAATATAAACATCCATTTAGATCTGCTTCTTCCTGTTCGGGGTAATGGAGATGGGCTGGGGTCTATCCCAGCCTGGTACACCTGGACAGGTCACCAGTTCACTTCAAAATTAACCCTTTAATATCTGGCATATGAGATAATTCTTGATAAAATTAGAAAAACTATTTTTTTTATTTGAAGTGTTTGCAAACATTGAATTAAAAACACCCTAATTTTGTGTTTTAGAGTGGCCAAATAAAAATTATATGTGTCATTATGAATTCATTGGGTAATTTTGTTTATTTTACTTTTAATTTTTTTTAAGTTTTTTTTTTATTGTTTTATTATTTTATTGTATCAAGATTGTTTTCATTATTCTCATAAAAGTGCTACAGATGTCTCAGAAATATATACATCAAACATGATGCATGAGGCATTTATAGAGTTACGTATCAGCTGCAGAAGCAAATCTGTTTTAGTCATTTCTTTTCCAGGTATGTCAGCAGAAAATAGAAATTAAAAAAAAGTTATTAATGCTCAGATACAAAATCTAAGTGCAGACATCCCTTTCTGAAATGTAGCTGATGTATATCAGCACAGGTCATCTATGAAGGTTGCTCCCATCACACTGGCCTCAATGAAGCACAAACCTGTGTATGTGAATAGTTACTCTCTTCCAGCATTCATATTTGAGAGAAAAAAAAGTAATTTTAGCCCCACTTCCAAGGGAAATTCAGATTCAAAAATCAACCTAACCTGCATCCTAACATTCATATGTTTGGGCATCTTTTTGGAAGCTCAGAGCACCCTGACAAAAGAGGGAGAACTTTCCCGAGAACTTTCTGAACCTTGTTCCTGAAGGCGTTTTTAAATCAGACTTCATTACTTTCCCTGAACGAAGAACTTAACGTGCGCTGGGCAGTGTAAATGCAAGCGGTGTTATTGCCTCCCTGAAGCCTGAAGCTGAGTGGAGAGGAGGAAAGAGGAGTCGGGAAGCATTATTGAGTGGTACTGTGTAACATGACGGTCCCACTGTGTGTTTGGTTGGCCTCACCAACATCAGAATTGCTGACTGATGCAGTGGTAGGTGAAAGAGATGGAGCAGGTGCCAGATTCTACTACTCTTAATAGCAACAGCATCTGTGGAGTGCCATTCTGTAGTTGTTTCCAAATCCACAGAAATATTGTAATCCACAGTACAAACAATCATACAATTTGGAAAAAAATAAACCAGTAATAATTATAACGGATGGATGGATGGATGGATGGATGGATGGATGGATGGATGGATGGATGGATGGGCTTTTGCCTCTTTCCCAAGAGCAATGTCTTATAATTTCCAACATTTCACCATCTAAAACAACTCAAACATCCTAAACTCCATAGAGGTTTGAGCAAATAT
Organism: Zenarchopterus dispar; assembly: GCA_028564865.1. Taxonomy (NCBI): domain Eukaryota; kingdom Metazoa; phylum Chordata; class Actinopteri; order Beloniformes; family Zenarchopteridae; genus Zenarchopterus; species Zenarchopterus dispar. The sequence continues at coordinate 19,245,010 of JAOWBL010000018.1, forward strand.
GACTATAAATTTGTTTTCACTCTACTACGTTTGTACCAGACAGTTACAAGGACTGTTTCTGAATCCAATACAGACCATGTTACTTGAACCTTGCTGCAACACAAACATTCTGCTGAAAGTAACACATAGTCTCAAAAAGGGTCCCATTGATGTAAAAGTTCTAATAAATCGAAGGCAATGCTTGACATTTAAAAAGTTGGATTTGATTTAGGTGAAAATTGGCTTCTTTATGATCCTCATCCATAGCTGATAGCCTTGATACCCACCAGAATTCCCCCCAGAGTTTCCAACTACAAATCTGTTGTCATATCCTTTGGAAATATTAATGCAATTCACATACGTATGTCATTCTTTTTTATCTTCTGACCTTTGGTGATGCCTTAACCACACAGGTTAGCAAATTTTCTGCCATTTTTATTGACATACTGGATATTTACTTGAATGGACCATATTTTCAAATCTTTACCAGTATACAAACCTAGCAGAATGAAGTGTAATGTCATCATTCTTCCATCTATTTTGGTAGTCAAAAAAAGACACAAACCCTCCAGTCTGGAGTATTCGTTCGCTAAATGCAAATGTGTTAGGGGTTATGTCTAGTTATGTCTGCTGTTTAGTGCAAGGCAGGACATTTGCACTTGGTTAATCATAGCATTATTGTTAGGTATAATTACTGAGGTCATGGGACTAAGGCCTGACAACTTTCCTGTTACATATACAATGAGCATTTAATTAGTTAATATTATGTTTGATAAGTACACCTCTGGCAAACCTTTATTAATATGCCAACAGGATCAAAGCTGTCTCTCTGTCTAAAATATGTCTGTATCTGTAGTCTAGGCAGTCTGTCTAATAACCAGGCCACCCCACCACTGCTTTGTCACGTGTTCTACAGAAAGATCCTCTTGAAGATCTACAGCCAGCTTCCGTTTACAGCAGAGGTCAGGACCATACCTCAGAGCTTACAGGTTTTAACATTTGGGAAATTGCCCATGCTGCTCTGTGCATAATTTACATCAGGACTGTGTGAGAGCAGATACAGTTAGATGAAAAGGTCCTGCAGCTCTTACATAGCCCGGCTCAGGAAAAGAAAAAAAAAATCATAATCTCAAAGCTAACAGTGGTTGTCAGGTAAGGCTTGAGCACCTTGATCTTTGTAATATATATTTTTTTTTTTTCAGAATCGATAGCTAAGACACGTGCTCCCTTGAGTATTTGAGGGAAACAGGTTTGATGTGATAATTCTGCTGCTTGGCTCTCCACTCTGCCATATGTCTGACCTCTCTGCGGGGAGAGGAATGCAGCTGGCTCTACTCACTATTAATCAGCCTGATGGGGGATGTAGAGGCTGGAGGGCGGTGGTGGTGGAGCTGGGAAGAGGAGGTACTAGCTGCAGCCAGATCCAGGCCAAATTTTCATTGTGCACACACCCAACTTCTACATGTGGGAAAATAGCTGGCACAGCAATCTCCTTTTCGCCTTCCCCTCTACTGTACATCTTCTGCACTGCCTGTCCTTGTCTCTTTCTCATCTTCTTCGTTCATTAAAAACTTCCAACATCCATCACCTCTCAGCCCAAATACACTCAGCACAGAGAGCAGCAGTGAGGAGCCAGCAAGACATATACAGGAGTGGACAAAATATGATGATATCAACAGCAACTACTGTCCCCATCAATCAGCCTGCTCAGGTGAATCCAGGTGCAAGCTCTGATACCAGATTGATTTACCTGTTAAATCCACTTGAGTCCCACAGGAAGCATGGAGAGGAAGAGAGAACAAACAGTCAAAAAAGGAGCAGCACAAGCCTTGAAGAAACTGCTGCAGAGACAGCAAAATATCTGACAATAACAACCGAATCAGTAACAATAGAGGAATAATGACAATAAATGCATTCAGAATGTGGAAGAAAAATGCTTCAAATGGCATAAAAGACCAACAATAAGTGCTTATTGTTCATTTGAATGTTAATGTATGCAAGGATGTGGGTTCAAGGATTTTACAGTGTCTAAGAAGCACATTTATGCAATTTTTCCTCGCAGCTTTAGAACTGATACACAATAACAAGCACTAAAAAATACCCCAAGAGGCAGTTATGTTGAAAAATCATACAAATCTCTAAAGGAGCAGGTCTCATCCTCTTGTTGCTAACAGCTAATAGTGTGGTGAGGAGTGCAGTAATCAAGACATTAGTCTCTGCAGTGATAGCCACATGCACAGTGCAGGAGTGGGACCATTTTCCAGGCCTGGAACTTCTTTTCAGTCTTTTCCATATGAAGGAAACATAATAAATGAACTCCTGATCATATCCTTCATCATTCAGTTAAAGAAATATGTCGATGCGCTATTATTGGGCAGCACTGTGGCTTAGTGGGTTAGCACTGTTTCCTTACAACAAGAAGATTCCTGGTTCAATTCCCACATCTGGTGGGATTCTCTCTGTGTTCTCCCTGTGCTTGCATGGGTTTCCTCCTCCAACAGTCCAAAAAAACATATGTTTGTGTGTTGGTCTCTTTGGGGTTGCGGCAGGAAGGGCATCAGGCATAAAACTGGGCCAAATCAATGTGTGGACCGTGATCCACTGTGGCGTCCCTCCAGGGGGGATTAAGCCAAAATGGCTGATGATGAATCCATTATTCTGCTATTATCAGGATTTTCTTTTTAGTCCATGTGAGCATGTAGACTTTGTGGTTTTGAACCATGGAGCTCCTTTTCCAGTTTTTTTTTTTTTTCATGTTGAGAAGTCTTTCTTACTGGCAACTACTAGCTAGTTAACTATTAAACTGTTAATTACAGAACATTGATGAGTTATTTGCTAATAAGACACTACAGCTTAGATACAAGACATTATGGCTAAAGCCATCTCTACTATCTAAAGTAATACCATCTCAGATACTTCAATGTAAATATCAGAAGCATGTAAACATATTATGATGAATCTATTTGAAGCACCTTGTGTTGATTAAACTCCAACAAACTGGATACATATGTGCTCTTACCTGCCCATCTTACCTGTCCTTTCAGATGCCTTGTGATTATTTTAAAGGTCATCGTCATTCTCATCAGTGGATTGGGTTATTTGCTGTGAAAAATAAAATTATATATGAAGATGTTATTTTACTGCCCAAACAAGGTATGATTTTCACCCTCTTCAAGTAATATTTGAAGAGTATTCTGTGACTTGACATTTTGATAGATAACATGCTAAAAGCATGACATTCAATAATAATCACCAGAGTCATCATCATTTCTTTTTACTCGAGCAGTCAGTTCTTTCCTGTTTAGTGCTGTTTAAAATATATAGTTTTACACCTTTGGTTGCACCCTCCTCCAACACCTTTCCTCTTTTCTGTAAAAGTGCTTTTCAGCCCCTACTTCCATCTGTTACAGTCCATTTTTCTGTTTTCCAAATGCTTTTAATCACAACGTTGAAGGTTCATGTTGAAGGTAAAACAGCACAAAAAGCTAGAGCTGGGGAAAAAAAACAGCCTCAGCCATCTTTGACAAATTTGCCTTGTTTCCATTAATGGGGCAAAAAGAGCACCATGGGATTTTGTTGAACCAAAGTACTCAGACGTGAACTCACTAAAGCACACTTCAGACATTTAACATTTTACTTACCTTCCCATTGTGGATGTGTTAACAACATTGAATAGTCTGTAAATTATGTTTACACTGATGGCAAAACTTTCATTTGTTGGGCATTGACGTCAAGCATCTCCAACTTGGTCTCATTAATCCAGAGGACATTGTTCCAGAAGTCTTGTGGTCTATTCAAATGTAGTTTTGAAAACCTCACTTGTGCGTCTGTGTTCTTTTTAGAGAGAAAAGGTTTTCTCCCAGTAACCCTTCCATACAAATAATACTTTAATACTCTTATTCTGTCTTAACTGACTTAAAAGACTAAAGTGTAATGTGAAGAAAAATAATTAAACTCTACTCCACTTTCAATCAAACTGGGGGAAGTATAGCTGCACAAAGTGAGTTGGTCTACCCTCATGTAAGAAACAAGAAAGCATGCAGTTGCTTCTCATCAATTCAACCCCAAATGTATTAAAAATCAAAACCCCAAATCTGAGAATCGAAACATAGAATCTGTAGCCATGAAATCAAAATCTCTAACCAAAAGTGCAATTATTTCTCTCAAAGACACTTTTCTTTTCTTGCTATAATTTTTATCTCTGTTTCCTAACTGCCTTTTTCGGTTGCTCCTTTTCTTTTTGCAGTTGCATTTCTGAAACAAGTCAAATCACCATCATGTCAGTCTTCTGCAGGCAGGCTGGACATAGTCTAGATCTATACATTTGTCATTAAATGGATGCCTTAGTAACTTGACTTACTCTCCCTTCACAAATGAGAAGTGAAACAACAATCAGCAATCTAAAAGAAATGCTGCAAGTTCCTATTTCTTTGCTGTCCTTGAGCTGTTTCCAACAGGGGAGAGCACTGCTGATATTTACTTTGGTTTTAGTCCTGTTTTTGTCTGCTCTTTTTTCATTTCTAAGTTAGGCTGTATCCCAGTAGTGGGAAGTTGTGGTAGTGGCAAAGTTCCCTCCCCGAGAGTAAGTCCTTGCTGTTTCTGTTTACCTATTCTAAAATGGTAACTTTGGGTAGTACCTACGTGAATGATGACAAGTTTAAATACGCTCACAAACCAGGCTGCTATGTTGCTCACTACTCCCACACATGGCAGAAACTGGTGTTACAAAACTGGACGGACCGAAGCTAGTTATTTAGCATGCTAACTCGGTAGATATCTCAGCAGCCCATACACAGTCATCATTTTTGTAACATGATAGCACTTATTTCTTCTCCCTCTCAAGCTGTTTCTAGCTTATTTGGGGATACTTAAGCCTAAAATCTTACACAATGCACCATTAATGTTCTTGAAAACTGCATAATTTTTGCAGTCTTATAAGATTATTACATCTTACACTGCATACCTTGAATTTGCTTAACCTTGAGCCAAGAATGTCAAGAACAGTGTGGAAGATTGTGTGATGATGTCCCCTTGTGTCGTAGGCTAAGGCCTGATGCGGAGAGATGTAGGTTGAGTCATCAGCAACTGGAGCAGTAAATAAGCAAAACATGGAAATGAACTGCTCCGTAGTAGCACTTATGTGTGCTGAAATGCTTTAAAAAACAATCGCAGAAGGAGAATGGGTACCCAGTCATGGTTTTGAAAGGTGAGACCAATTTTGGTTGCCAGTTTTGCAAAGAGAGCGCGTTGTACACCACGATGTGACCCAGGCTACAGATGCAAAGGTTATGTATGATAACTTGCAATTTCTTCACAGTGTTGATGTTTGTTGCTGCAACTCCACCAAGTCTCACAGTCCCATAAAGCTTAGATTAGTTTACAATTTCCTTCTGCCAGGTCACATTATACATCATTTGAAGTTGTTTTAATAGGCTAGGCAGTAGACAGAGTAGTAGGATTTCTGATACTGTCAGAAGATAATATCAGCCATTCTCTGGTTGCAAGATTTATGTGACAATGGTCATGGCATCATTCACATTGTATGAAGTGAGACACACGATTTGGACTGGTGATGAAAAATATTTCCAAGATTCTTTCAAGACAGGGATCTTTTGTCTGAGATGACCAGAAATCATGCATTGTGTTGGAGCCTTCAGAAATTTGACATGCTCAGTGATGTCAGTAGGATCTCAGATGCATTTTTTTTCTCTGTCTCCCTCTTAATTTCTCTAAGAATTGCATTCTCTGAACTTGTGGGAACATTTGTTGGGACGTACGCTCCCGGGAAGATTGGGACTAAATGTTTTCCATTTATTTACAATCCTTCTTGCTGCAGAATGTTATGGTTTTATAAAAACAAACAAAAAAAAAAAAAAAAACCAGAATGATGTGCAGCAACCATTCTAAGCAAATGTTTGTATCTTTCCCTGCTGGCATTGTGTTACATAGACCTGAATGCTCAAGACCAGCAAATTGGAAAAATGTCTGCTTGTATATGTCTGATGATGATTAATTAATCAAGAGCTGATGATTAATAGCACTTGGCTGCAACTTAACCTCCTGAGAATGGTACTTAGTATTGCCCACATTATTTATTCTTTCTTGCTTCATTTCTGTTAAAGAAATAATAGCAGGGTGAAAAAAGTGACTTGCTTACCACAAATACCCACTAGGATCAGATCATTTTTCATTATGCTTTTGTTACCCCCATTAAATAACTTCTAGCTGAAGTGTGATGCTCAAATTTAGGCTTCTCATGGTGTCTGCCTAACAGATATGAAATAATATTTCCACAGTTTCAGCTCAACTTTCAAAGTTAACCTTGCATGATAACATGATAAAGATGAGGGACGTTAAGAGAAAAATGCTCCAAGTGGAGATTGCACCTGCAAGTATGTAAGCACAAAAACTCAGAGATTTGAAGAATTTTCACATTATACTAAACAAGACGTATGGTTTTGAATGAATCCTGGTACACAACAACAATTTCCATGAGCTTAATGTTGTTTTATAAGCACATTCAAGTTAATTTCACTTCACTGCATTGTCATTTGTAATAACCTGCTAGTTGTCTTGTTATTTCAAAATTTATGCACAGCAGGGACCGCTTCATGAAAACACTCCACTTGAATGTTTTCAGGTTTCTTAAGTGTTGTTGTAGCGCCGCATGAGACTCATGAGTCAGTGCTGTGGCCTTCACTTCAATCCATAGTTGACGGCATTAAAGGAGTAAAACAAACCAAGACAACTTCACATTATCTTTCACACAGATTCGGTTTCAGGCCGATACCGTTGGATGTGTACCACAGGCTATTAAACTGTGTTATACTGTTGGAAATATTTGCTCTGGGAAGGTGGCTTTTAACGGGAGGACATAGACTTAGCCTCAGGCTACAGTATGACGAATAACAGATGGTCTGCTAGATTTGTGCCTTGTGGTTGTTGGTGTTGAGTTACTGCAGCAGTAATGAAATATGATAGGAGGAGATGATAGTTGCTCTAGACAGGCATTGGGAACACTAAGTTGATGTAATGTTTTGTAATTTTTTTTTTCTATTTGCCTATTTTTTTCAGTCTTCTACTTCAGCTTGTGCATTTGAAAATGAAGTTTGCAACCATCAAAATAAATTTTCTCAATCAGCTACTTTTTATAAATGGTGAATTACAACATATGATCATGTGCAGGATTTTCTGCCAAAATAAGAAAAATTAGCATTTGTGTTTTTTAAATCAAAATTCAGTAAATCATGGTTATTAGTGCTATTATGTCTCATGGGACCAAAAAAATATTAATTATTACTGTACTGTGGCTTTTTGAAAAAATATATTGTTATTTCAGTGTCTATTATAGCCTTGTTATTTTCAGTTATAACTTGTTTTTACTACAGAGCATTTTGATCAGCTGTGTTGTTTTTACAATATCTGATAACATATTAGTGGTAATAGTGACAACAGATGTTAACTAAATTTTAGTCGTGGTCTTTTTGGCAAAATTGTAGTGTACATTGATGCAGATTTAGTAAAGTTTTAGTTACCAAAATCAAACATAACATTTGTTTTTAAAAAATCAACGCTTCCCACTCAAAATGTAACCATTGTCAATTACTCTTTTTGTCCAGCAATTTTATGTATTTGGATAATGTAGAGCAAGTATAAAGGCTACCCCAGCTGTCACTGGAGGAGAGGTGGGTATAGTGTGGGTGGCCTGACAGTTCATCACAGGGACGCCAGGAGCCAGACGAGACACTCACACAGTAAGATTCACAGCCCAACACACACGGACAAATTACTTGATACGTTTGAAACACAGAAAGAAAACCCCACAATGCTCACTGAAGTAATTTGAAACTGACAAACGTAATAATAAAGAATAGTTTACTGAAGTTTGACCAATGACACTCAGAAATCGGGTTTGAGCTGTGTTTCAGAGAGTATGGTGACATTGCGTGTCCAAGGTATATAAATAGAATAAAAACAACTTCTTTCAGTTTTTCTTTTTCAGGGGCCAACATAGTAGATCATGTTTCAACATACTGATTTTGGATATGTTTTTACATCAAATATCCTTTCTCATAACCCTCCCCATTTACCTGAGCTTGGGAATGGCACTATGAGAACACTGGTTGATGTTTTGCAGTTATAAGGTTCAGTGTCCTCCCCAAGAACATTTTGACATGACTACAGACTGATCTGCTGACCATCTGAATGATCTAATCAAAAAATGAAACTCAACAGTCAAATTGTGAATATCTACTTTAAAAGTTTTATGACTTACCCCAGCATGCACCTGAGCTTCTTGTGTGGTCTCTGAGAGACTGAAGGTCACACAGTCCTGATAAAGGACACACTTGTTTCATCTGTACTATGCAGCTTTTGTAGCAGAGCTAAAGAAACTTTAATAAACCATGTTCCAACTTAAGGCAATGTAATATGCAGTCCTGTTTATAACAGTGATGACTGCCAGTCCAAACCTTCACAATCAGCTGCCCACAAAGAGTATTGAGTATTAAGTGGCTTAGCATGTGTCGATCTATGAAGTGCACTGACCAAACAACTTCAGATGTCCTTCAGGAGGAATATGTTCCTTTACTTCAATTGTGGGGGACTTTTGTTTTGTTTTGTTTTTCAGTCTGCGTCGTCCCAGGCAACCAGTATTCCAGCTGCTCAGACATTTTCTAAGCTATCTGACAACATACCCACTGACCATGCTGTATGTGTGGGAGTGTTTCTGAGCAAGTTCTGCTCCCAACTGATCTTAGATCTCACCATGAACTCCTTCTCCTATTTCCCCTCATCTCCTTTTCCTTTCATCACTGTTCCCTTTGCACTAGATTCATAAAGCCCAGATAAGTGGAACATTTTTACTGAAGCTGAAATGTTTCCAGTTCATGGTGATACTGTGCCTCCTTAGACTGCACTTCAAGAGGAATATGAAGTCTAATGACGCCAACCCTCTTCTTATTTTTGACATTGAATGCAATTGCACATTCCTGATATCTGTATTTTACCACTGTTTGATAACTCCACATATGCCAGCATTGTTTGGTTTGCAGGATGATGTTGTACCCTATGAGTTGTGACAGTAAAGGGATGCAAAAACCCCACATGCAGATGAAGCCAGATCACCTCCATGAATGTCAGAGCCTACAGTGGCACGTGGCAGGTTTTCAAAAGAAGCACCCTGGGCATGGTTAGGATTCCAGCAACATAAAATGTGATATGAAATATTAAACTTATTTTTCATGATTGGCTGAAGCTTCTGGGAAGGTGAGAGGTAAGAGCTGAGAAATTACTTTGAAAGCAAAGAGACAAAAAAATAGCAGGACACATCACTCATCAGGTCACAGGATACTCATGGTAAAGCGTTTGGTCCATATAAAGGCACACTTTATCTTATTTTATTTTCATTATGCAGTTATAACCCTTCAGTCATGATATTGCTGCAGGTGTTTTAGTATCACATGATTCACATACCTTTGAATTTGGGTTTAGGCCTGTAAACTTTGTTACACCCTACCAGAACAATAACATTGTTAGGCTACTGAAATAAAAAAAGCAAATCTGCATGGCAGGCAGCAGCCCAGGCTATTGTGTGTCACATCCAGTCAAATCCTATTGATATTCAGAGAGGCTCAATCTTCTGAATCCTTTTAAACTTAAATATGTATTTTTAGTCAAAAAGCTTGAGAGGTAACCACAGCTGTCGCTCAACATTTTCTCTGTTTCAGTGAGCACAACTCCATCAGAATACATCTAATTTGTTAAGCTTATCCTCCATAGTCTAAATCCATATTTAGTTTAGTTCTCCCTTGTGACTTTTAATTTCTTGTGGTTTCCTTTGTCCACTGCTTCCGTTTGTCCTCATTTTATTTGATTGATCCAGATACTGTCAAGATCAACTCACTTTGTCCTGGAACATAAAGTTAATATTTGAATTAATATCTGAGGATTTGAAGTCACTTCAGCACTCATGATTCAGCAGACCTCTTAAAGTTTATATCTTCCAGAAGCTATTTTTACTAGCCCTGACACAACCAGGTGTTCTTACAGCCCTTCAAAATATGTGAAACTAAACTGAAAACCCCCTTAATGCTCCACCTAGTCTACCAGAAAATATATATTGCATTTTTTTCTGTTTCTTTCCACATGACGTAAATGTCCCCTCTCATGTAAAATAGACTGGTCTAACTCACCTGGAAGCCATAAAGCAGAGACAGAGATAGCTCAATAAATGTCAGGAGCAAACTTGCTGGCAGCCAAAAGATGAATATCAACTCAAACAAAGAATAGTCTTGGAAAAGCAAACATGACAAAACACAACTATGTCATATTTAGGCCCAGAGCTAAGATCCATCACATGAGCAGTGCAGATCTTCTATTGCAGCCCATTTTTTGGTCAGATGCAACAGTCCCTCTACCATCTGATGTCTATGGGTAGCAATTGCAGCAAATATTTGCAACTGATTATCTAATTGCCTCTGTGTCACCAACATAGACTGTAAAGACAGAGCAGGAGATGTCATCCTTAAGATGTTTGAAGAGTTGATTTAAAACTTAATTTTCAGAGCGCTGGTTGACAACTGATTGTTGGCAGGAGCTGACTTCACCCAACTCCAGTTAATCCAACAATAGGCAGATGGGTGAACAAGCAAACCTGGCAGCTGGTTAAACACACCCAAATTACATCAAATAACAAAAGCTAGCTGTTTTAGCTTAACTTGATTAATTTTAACCTATGACCTGAACTAATGTTCCCCTATATTTATTCTAACTGGTTTGAACTGATTAATCCATCCTTGTTTCTTGCTGCCATCATAGTGAGTAGTTCTGAAGCTGAAATGATTGAGACTGAGTCATGTTCAAACACCAACCATCTAACTTCCAAAGGGTGATGGAGCAGGCTGTTTTGTACCACGCCAGGAGAGTTTATTTAAGCATTCAAATTTATTTCAACTATGCCCTCATTACCACTTCCTTCCATAATCCTCATGCTATTGCTCTTAGCGAAGCAACCACCTCTTTGCACAAACCTAGCGTTGGCTAAATGTGACAGTAATTTTTAATTTCACCCCAGAGAACATGGTATAATCTACTGTAAATATCTCCAGAGCTGACATCTCAGCTCTGGAGATATTTTGGCGGGGATACATAGAGTCTATAGTCACGTTTAGAGTCAACACCTTGTCATTCAAGGAACTGCAGGTTTAGTCAATTTAGTGTTGCTGACTGATTGATTAGCAAGCTGGAAGTGATCATTTCTGCGTCAACTCAGACTATGACACTTCGACTCTTCAAACATTTGTCTGTGAATTTCTTCACTATCTGAGGGTTTTACCATTTTAGGTGAAAAATAATTAGCTACGATGAAAATTCGCTGAAATGAATTAATAAAATATTTAAGATATAACACCATTTTTTTTTACTATACAGCAGGTAGTCTTTGGACTTTAAAATACATCATAATGATGTAGCTGTAATAAGAATTTAGCTATATATGGGCTCAAAACCTTGCTTTTAATGAAATATTTTCTCCCTCTCTAGACAAAACCTGTATCATGGCAGTGCCATTTATTTATTGCCCTTCATCTTGAATTATTACAAGAAGGAAAGAAAAGAGTCATTAATTAGACCAGGATGTAATACGTCTCAATACCAGCCATTTGTCTTGAAAGCAATTACTTAGAGAAAAGATTTTTTTGTCTTTTTTGATGCATGGTTGAAAGCCTTAGTATTGTACAAGAGTGAAGATAAAAAGATGATGCTATTCAAAAATATGCAACTGGTTGAACTTGGAATCCAGCGTTTGTGATGGTTGAGATTAAAATCCAACCACAAACAAATCTTTCCATGTCTTTAATCCAGTATATATTTTCTTAACTCAGTTCAATTATAAAATTAAATCCAAAATTCCAATTTTATTTGTAGTGCATGGATCATACATCACATACAAACTTTCAATACATCTTTGAGGTATATGTATTTTTCAGAGCCATGTTTAGGTATGCATATCTAACTATTTTGAACAGAAAATATAGCTTCTAAAATAAAATACCAGAAAATGTCATGCAGTGAGGTATTTTATATTGCACAAAATCAGAGGCTCCTGTTATCAGTATTTACAACTGTAGTACAGGACTTCATTCAGCTGTCTATGAACTTGTTAGAGATATTCCCTATTTATTTAGCCAGATGAAACATTAGTGAAGCGGACAAATTCATTGCTGCATTAGACAGCGAGCAAATAACCACTTCCCTATACATCAAACTAAGTCCTGTGTCCTGTGATTACAGCCATTTGTAACTTTGGTGAAGCTGGGAGCTCATGCACATGCATCTTCTTCTCAAATGCTTCGTCAGTAAAGATGTAAGACATCAAACTGATGAGTGAAGCACCCGGTTCCTCTGACTGCCTCGTTACAAGAGTAAAAAGCTTGCATTTTACATTCTTCTAAATCAAGGATTGGTTGCTCCCATATTCATATTGGATTTACAAGACATACATAGTTACGGACTGGTTTGTGATAAAATTTTATAATTTCATCTTCAGAATGTGACTCTCGTCATCTTGTTGTAGAATTGACTTGAAAAGGATGGATGTGAGCGAGAATCCAGGAGGGGCTGTGAACACCTGGCTGGTAACTCCGCCACTGCCATGCTTTTGGAGACAAAGAACCTTTATTTTTCTTCCTTATTATTATTTATCCCCCATGGAAATTGCCACCAGGTATTATCTCAACATTTCTGAGTGTCTGAAAAACAAAAAGTCCCAATACAAGGTGGTGGATGAGGCCGTCTGGGATGATGGAAGCAGAAGTCATACGATTCATTAATATTCATGATTGTTTGCAATATCAACCAAACGTGGCACAGGTTCTGAGGGGTCTTGGTTATATAACATGCCTAAAATTTCTTCAGGTGATCAAGGTTTGATCTCCAAGTTTATGAAAGACGAAGATTTGGCTTAAATAAAGCCCTTCAGAGTTTGAATTACCAACACTTTTTATGTTGGATTGTTACATAGGTATTACAGGAAACCAGAGCAGGACAATGAAAGGAGTTCCCTCCCAAAATGTTTTTAAATGATGACACTCAGTACTAACTCAACAAAAGAATGAGCTTTCATTGGTACTTAGGTTCTGCACATATGTTTTTGACCTCACTACAGTGATCACATCTAAAACAATGTCTGCTTGACACAACTTGTAGTAATGATTACAAACTGAGCATAAAAAGCAAAGGATATTATAAAGTCAGAAACAGCAGCAAACATACTGACACAAGTTTCATGTGAAGTACGCAGCATGCCTGAGAAACAATGCATGGTTGTGTGTGTTGTGCACATATTTCAAATACTTACTATTTGTCCCCTCTTCACAAAGTTCAAATTCTTCCGTTTAACTCAAATCAATGCCAGGACTGTTGACATTAAGGTGTTTACAACAAAAAGACATTATTATCAGCTCATTTAATGTACATTACTCTGTTTGTGTCAGTGTCTGTGGGTTATTTCCACTCTTCCATGCCCACTTTCTTTCCTTATTTCTCTCTTTCTGTCACCCTCTGTTTGCAGCGACAGTATCAGCACCAAGGCAGAAATGTTCCTTTTACTGATGCACACCAATGCTTCGCCCCTGACAGCACCAGACAGGATGAAAGGAGAAGCTGCTGAATTAAATACATATGTAATGAGGGGGAAAAGGCAGCCAAATGGCTTGCCAATTTGTGTTTGTCAAAGGCTGAGCTTGGGTTACATTGACATATAGATCTATAATGGTACCACTTCTTAAGTAATTTAGAGGAGTCTACTCAAGGCATCACACTGGGCCACCAGCACAGTCTCTTTAGTGGGAATACTAGATTAGTGAGACACCCAATTTTCTTCAATATGGAAAACTTTTTAGTACAAGGTAGAATGGATGTCATTCCTGCTGTCTCCATGGGGAAAATCACATGCCATTTCTATGATGGTAAAAGATGCGACCTGAAGCTAAACTGCCAAGAGTATTTCAGCAGTGATTTCTGTCGTGCAGACAGGTATAGAATCCACACTCACAGTGACTTAGTGAGTCCTAGAGACCTTCAGGTGGAATAACGGTCTAGCAGTGTAATTATATCTTTATCTTCACAGGTCTTTGGAAGACAAATGTTTGCATAGCTCCACCACAGCTTCATGGCTTCAGCCACTTTAATACTTTATCTTCATATTAGTTTAATTTAAAAATAAACTGAATATACACTATTGCTCATACAGTTGGAATCTTTTTTATTCCCACTTTAATTTATAATTATTTTATGCAAAAGTTTTAAAAAGTTTCATTCTAACTTTATGGGCAGGAGTGTGGTATCACAGGCTGACTGAAATTCATCCATGTTCTATTCCTGTTTTAATCCTGTACTGGGTCAACAGGAATCTGCCCATCCCATCAGCCTATCCCAGCTCATTACAGGCGATAGGCAGGGGTACACCTGGACAGGTCACCAGCTCCTCTAGAAAAAAGGCTAATATTCCTAAATCTAGTCAACTTCTTATAGTAAGCAGAAATAACTCTCCCAGTGGAGTAAGTAACACTTTTCTTGACTAGAATTCATAGAAATAGCAAAATAGTCTAGCCATGAGACAAAAAGTAAGACTAATTTTCTTGAAACCCTTTTTTTTTTAACTTTATTAGAAATAGGTTTTTGTAGTGTTGCTGCTGCCTGATAAACTAAAGATGTATGTTTTAATTTGTTTAGATCAGCCTGATGCAAACAAGCTGAAACCAGGCACAACCTCCCCCCGTCATGGACCAAAATCAATCACTTTAGCGTATACGTATATTGGGACAAAAAAAGGAGTTCAGTTAAACAGCTTAATCAAGCCGTGTCTATCGCAATTCAAATTATCACTGTATAACTACTGACTCTTTCTTCAGTCTACATGACTTAGTACAGAGTAAATCAACCCTTTAGACCCAAAAAGGCTAGTTCAGTTGGAGCACACAAAACTCTTGGACATTTCCTGGGTGGACGTCTCTTAAGTTAGAGCTCTGCGCATCAAACTGTGAGAAATACAATATAAGTCCCCATCCCAATGTTTTTGTTTTTGTTTTTGTTTTTGTTTTGTTGTTGTTGTTGTTGTTGTTGTTGTTTTTTGTTTTGTTTCATTTCATACAAAACAAAACAACATGTTTTGTTTCCTACATGTTGTTTTGTTTTGTTTCCTACAAGTCTAACAAAGGTCCTGGAAAAGTAAAAACTTAAAGTAGAGCTCTTTTTATTCCAGAGTACTTTAATCAAATGACTAAACATAATTTTTTTTTTCATTTCATGAAATTTCTCATTAGTTCATTGAAAAAATAAAGAAATCAACTCCACCCAACAGTTTTCTTGCTGGTACCATTATTATCTGTCATCACAACTGATCGATTCAAAATGGGTAACAAAAAACACTTTCTTCGCCGTTTGTCTTCTTCCTCGTATCAACATGTCATAACACATCATGTCAGTACTTTAGATGGGGCAAAATTATACCTAACACTTTAAGAACACTAATAATTGATGACCAGCATCAACAACATGGCTGTTTTCTGCTTTTAACAGCAAACTATTGGGCACAAAGCTTAATAGGTGTATGACTGAAATTAAGCTGAAGGTTTGAAGATGACGGGGGAAGAAAGCCTGTTAGATTTAAGGCACAACATATTTTTGTAGAATATCTCTATCTGACTTGACAGATTTGTTTTAGTCCATGTGAATTATACATGCAGAATTTATGGAGCCTCCCCTCAATGATCAGCTGAAGTATGATACTGGCACCATACCTTCGAATGACTACTTTTTACACACAATCTATGGTCACATCAAATCAAAATAAAAATCCTTCCAAACACGGAGTGGGTATGTATGTCAGCAGTTTTTGATTTATCATGAGCAAAACATGAAGAGCC
Organism: Zenarchopterus dispar; assembly: GCA_028564865.1. Classification (NCBI taxonomy): domain Eukaryota; kingdom Metazoa; phylum Chordata; class Actinopteri; order Beloniformes; family Zenarchopteridae; genus Zenarchopterus; species Zenarchopterus dispar. The sequence goes on from JAOWBL010000018.1 coordinate 19,260,915, forward strand.
ACCACAGGAGGCTCTGTCATTGCTGATGTGAGACGTCTGTGTTCAAGCCCTGTGGGATAATATAGATCTATGGGGTTTTCTGGTATAAAATTGGGTTTCATATCCCCATTATGCCAAATCCTAATCTCTTCAACATCAACAACTTTGTAAGAAGAAAATAAAATATTTTTGTTGAACAATGTGTCTGGCTGTGTTGATGTCGTGGCAGCTGTTCATCCTGCAGAAGTGGCTTTTTTATATGAGTTTGGGGGTGTTTTGAACTGGGAATACAGAAGAGGTCTCCCACTCTTTACAAAAATTTAATTAGCCCAATAATACATATTAATTCACTTTACTATTTGTATAGCGCTGTTGCACAGCAAAAGTCATCTCAAGGCACTTTACATAGAAAACAAGCTAAACATGGTCCAATTAGAGACAATCCAGTTCAGTCCAATTTATTGTAGTGAATTAATTAATTCTAACACAGTGTAGATTCAAAGTTCCTCCATCCTGAGAAAAAACAAGGTGACAGCTGAACAATGTCTCAAGCAAATAACTAGAAACGACTAAATAAATGTGGTAAGTACTTTAGATGTCCACTTACATAAACTGTTTCCCTGTGGCTGATTAGAACAGACTCACCCAAAGTAAATACATTTAATTCTGAATAGAGATTTTAAAAAATTACCTTCATTTTTGAAGAACAGATTCATCACTGCGGTTTGCATCAGTGGCCAAAGAAATATCTAGGTTTTCTATACCAACGCATGATTGGATGGGACGGGTGGGACGGGTTAGTGAGGGATGGTTTTGGGGAGCACGCATGTCTCAAACAGACATCAAGCAGTAACAGACACGGCCAATTTGTGGGATTTGAGCACCAGGGGGTTACTGCAATGAGCAAAGCTCCTTTCTGCTTTTTACACACATGGAAAAATTTGTTGGTACCCTTCCATGAAAAAGAAAAACCAAGAGTGGTCACCGAAATAACCTCAAACTGACAAAAGTAGTAACACACAAAACATTACTGAGGACTGATTATTGAAAATCTGAATTGTGGTTCAATAGCATTATTGGAAAAAAATAATAATTTAAAAAAAAGGCTGATGACACTAACATGCAGCTTCATAATAATTTGTTGCAAACTTTTGAGGAAATCACTGCAATTATGCACTTTCTGTGAAGCCTGGTTTATGCTTTTCCATCAACTCGATGCAAACATAATGCCGTTGCCTCGTCGTCGTTGCCAGAACACTAGGGGTTATCAAGTTTCTGAGGGATCTTTAGTGAACTGAAGTGAAACTTGTTGATTGAATGTCCACTTTTCAGTTTTGCTTTTTACGAGAGAGGACATTGTTGGAGTTGGAACTGATGAAGGTGGAATAGAAAATGATTTCTTTGCAACTGCCGCATTGGTAAAGAAAGAGAAGTAGTGGGATCAAAGTACCTGAAAACGATGCAGTGGCGTGGAAGAATCACAGCCCTTGTGGGCTGTTTCATGACGACACATTCTCAGAAAAGTTTTGGCAAATCAGAGCTCTGTGGAGGGGTCTACATCAACGAGAGGCTCTGCGTCACAATGCCATCAGAGAGGCATAACTCAGGCTTAACTGAGTGAGACTTCCGCACCTGTACACAGGTGTTTTTGGTCCACTCCTCAGTGTGTTCCAGCTGACTCAAGTTTGAAGAGTTTCTTCTCCAAACTGAATGTTTCAGCTCTTTCCACAGACATTCAGCAGGATTTAGATCAGGATTCGTAAATGAACACTTAAGCATAGTCCAGTGTTTTGTTCTTAGTCACTCCTGGGTGTTTTTAGTTGTGTGTTTTGGGTCATTGTCCTGTTGGAGGACACATGACCTCACAAAGTTTTCTGAGACTTTCAACAGTGGAGTCCTCTTCAGTCATCCACGTTGGCTCAAACAGTGACAGATGGTGTGATCTGGCACTGATGTACCTTGATGTTGGAGTTCACCTTGAATCTCTTTGGAAGTTGTTCCGGGCTCTTTGCTTATCATTTGTATTATCTGTCTTTTCAGTTTTCCATCAATTTCCCTCTTGCGTCCAAGTCCAGGGAGGTTGGCTACAGTCCCGTGACACTAAACTTGAATAAAATTTCCAACTGTTGTCACAAGAACATCAAGCTGCTTGGAGATGGTCTTATAACCTTTATCTTGGTCCATGTTCAGTGTGGTGAACACCATGATACCAAACAACAGAATGACAATCTTTTAACCCTTTAAATAGTCAGACTGCAGACTGAAGACACTTGTGATGGTTAATTAAAGAGCACACTTTAGTTTAATATGTCACCTTATTTTAATCTTCTCTAGCAGTACGATTTAATTTGTCCAGCCCGGATTCAGTTTTTTTTGTTTTGTTTTGTTTTTTTGCTGTTTAAATGATCCTGTTAAACTGCAGTCCAAAAACAAGGTCTTAATTTGAAAAGTAAATTTATAAATTCAATGAATTCATAAAACCAATTCATGTTTTCTGCATTTGCTCATGAGTGAGGCAGAGTTTCAACTGGTTCGCAGATAATATATTCCAACTCACTGATGTCGCAATGCTGTGTTGAAATTGTTTTCTTGTTGTTTCTTTTTTTAAAAAAAGCTTATTTCTTACACATTCTGTAAGTTTCACAGTCTGCGGTGGATACCCCTTCAGTTGTCTTTGACAGGCAGAGCGTTTCAACAGTAGCGTAAGAATGAAAATAGGAGAAGGTCAATGATGAATCCAGCAACAGAAAAGTGAATATGTATTCAGCTTTTACAGGACACCAGAGTTATGAATGTCAATCACGCCCTTGACAGTACCAGCATCAGAAGCAGCTCAACTCGGAGCACCTACAACATTGTAGACTTCACAGGTGTTCCCATAAAAGAACCCCACGCTTGCATGTGACTGGAAGGATGTGTGTCTCTACATTTCTGAATGCTGTGATGATGTTTACTGGTGGCATCCTTCAGAAAGGGAGACCATTGCATGATTTTTTTCCCACTCATTCTGCCATATGATGAAGCAGTTTACATTTCTTTTTTCCTGTATTTCTGTCAGAGGAACACTGCCGGAATAGCAATGTGATAATAATATTGGATATTGTACATTCACTTACAAGGACAAATGGCAACATTTTTCTGAGCTGCAAAACTAAAGATGTTAGATTAGCTTTCTCTATTGGAATCAAAACATTTCATACTGATTTTTATTTGCACAAAGAGAAAAAATAAATTAGCAATGCTGCCTCGGGAAACAGGAGTTAAACATAAAGTGTGCCTAATTTCCCTGAAAACTAAAATAAGTGAAAATGAAAAAAAAAAAAAACAGGCAGAAAGAAATTTCTTTCACTGTGATGGATTATCAGAAGTAAAAGCTTCTAAGGGTTTATGAAAGAAAATTAAGCCAGTAGTGTTCAAGGTGTTATTTGCAACTTTTTGGTGAATTTATATCATCCCTGAAGTAGGTGTAAAGTATGTGATTTGCCTGTAAAGCTGCTCTTATATATTAAAAAAAACATCTTTAGACTCTTGTATCTGTTGTAGCAATGTGCCACATGCAGCGACTGCAGTGATTATGTCTTGTGACAGAGTTTAAGCTGAAATTCTGTCATTTGTTTGGGTGTTGTTTTTTCCGAGTCTTAATCATTTTCACATCATGAATGGGGTTGTTGGTGCTGACAGTTAAATTTTGTTGTTAAGACATTTCTGCAGCCAAACTGTAGTTACACAGAAGCTGCTTGATCGGGTCCTAGCATTAGCAGCCCTGTTACACATTTTTCTTTGATCTGCAGCCAAACAACTTTCACAAAATTGCATCACCCCTTCCTGTAACATGAAAATTGAAACATTCAAACCATGAAACACAAACATATTTCCAATCTTGCTCGTCTACAGTACGTAAGTGTCGCAGCTTATCTGTGTTATGTTGGAATAAAATAGTACTTTAATCCTATTTTCTCCATATCAAACTCTAATTCACCAATACAAAAAAAAAATACTGATTCTTGTTTTCACATCTTATTTGACACATTTACTCGTGATGCCGACTTATGCAGCGTTCAGTTTTGGCTTTCATCATGATATCGTGCATGCAGCCAGTAGGTGCATGTTTAAGACCATAGTGTCAACACTCATTCTGTGGCTCCTTGTCATGCCGTGGGATGAAATCTCCCATCAAGTCACACATGGCAAAGTCTGCTTTTTTTCCACATCTTAACTCCAACATTGGTGCATAAATAGGTATATTTGGACCAAACAGTTGAGTCCCTGAGGGTATCTGGGGACGGGTGAGCTCCCCTGAGAAATGAATACCTTCAAGGACTTATTTTGGTTCCATTCGCATCATGAATATGAATACTAAAGTGACACAGCAGCTGGCTCAAACTGGGTAAATGAGGCAAAATCTGCATTTCATTTCCTCTGCGGCTCATAAGCTCGATTACACACTTCGCTATTGGCCAACATGTGCTCTTATAATGGCAATTGTGGGTGCCGCAGTTCTCTTATCAACCAATCAATGTACGCTTACAGAGAGATGACTTCCTGTTCTGACAATATAACTTCTGAAAGAAACTGTTTTGAAAGTTTTACAAACTACTGCAAACATATCTGTCTTTCTTTGTGTGATTCTTTCTAAAACAATCTCTAACAGTGTGCTCACTTTTGACAGTTTCAATTCAGTTAAGAGCAACTTGGGTGAGATTATGTTATTGCTGATTGTTTAAAGGAGGGTGGCAGAGTTCTCTGTGTTTTGTTTTGTTTTTTTGATGCAGTGATTAATTCTTATCTTTAAAATCATTGTAAGCTCAAAATGTATGAGATGTTGTTCTATGTGAAGTAAACACAATGTATCCAAGTTTCACAAACTTTACAGAGATTGTTTTAGACATTACAAGATGGCTGACTTCATAAGATGGTTATAAGCAGGGCAATGATGTAATGTGATTGGTCAGATTTTTTCACAGACTGAAGAGGTTGTGTGAGTTGGAGAGAAGGACTTCTGATTATACTTCATGATGTCACCAGCCAATAACAAATGGTGATACATCTAGTACATACATTAAGATGTAAATGGACAGCAAGCTAATTTTAATAGTGAAAGTTTTTGACAGTCCTTCTTCTACTTCATTCAAACTGTTTTGTTTTGTATCCATAATGTCTTGGAAGAAATATAGTGCAAGGAAATGCATTTGCCATTGAAGACATACTCACATTTATCAGATTTAGTCCCATGGCTAGATTTCTGGACTTTCTTTTTTGAAAATATAAGTAATTTTTTGAAACTTTGTTTATCGAAGCTTAGTTTGGACTTCTGTGTTCTCTTTCTGACTAGAAACAGGAGTTGTGCACTTTCATGATGCACCTCCACACCTCAGGGAAAATGTTTGTTGAAATTCAACCAATCAGGACACACTTTGGACAAAATCATTTCCTTTCCAGGAAGTTGTATTATTTATTATATTTTTCTTCATCTTTGCAGGCTAATCATAAACTGTTTGGAAGGATCATTGTGTTGCAGAAATGGGGAGGTTGTCACAAAGAGTGTAACTGGTTTGGAAAGAAGGGGAGACACCAAATGCAATCTAGGGGTCCTCTACCAGATGAAAAAAAAAATCTGTAAGTTATTTTCCTTAATTCTGAAATATGTAATGTAATACATCATTATAATATTGTTATTAAGGAATTATCCCCTTGATTTATGTCAAATGCAACATTAATCTCATCTTCAAGACAGATTTGTTCGGTTTGCAGGTTAACAGGACCAGCATTTAAAAGTAAAACATTTGGCTGACATTTTCTAATATGCAGCAGAAAAAATACTGGTCTTAGTTGGTCTGTTTATGTTTGTGTTAGAAGAAGTATCGAAGGTATTTTAGGATAAATAGTCTAATTTATTGTACTTCAGGAGCTACTTTTGAGTATCACTTTTATTTATACTGGATTTATTTCATTTGCACAAGAGACCTGTTTTTTGTTTATTTATTTTATTGCCCAATATTCAAGGCTAACGGAAGATGTCTCTGAAACATTTCACACTGAATTGATATAAAACGGCTGATAATAACGTTACCAAGACAACGAGTACCATGATCCTTGATTTAAGGGCCATAGATGTCAGTCCAAACATCGGGAAGTAGCTGGCAATGCACCTGTGAAAAATTCCTGCTCCTCCACTTCTGTGCACACAGTAAGTGCACATCAGCAGCAGCACAGTGCATTATTTCTTCAGTGAAAATGGTAATCTCTCCGTGTAAATACAGTGAGCAACAGTGAGTATTTTTAGCTTGCAGATAATCAGTCAATCAGAGATACATTATGCAGTTTTGCACAGATGCTCTGTGTACAGCTCACAAACAATGTGCTCTGAGCTTCAGTGTGGAGCCAATCGGATCCCTGTGGGCCAAGTAAAAGAGAAATAACACACACAAAGTTCATATTACAGGCTGTGCCAGGGTACCTTACAGGATTTTTTTTCCCCGATTCACTAGCTGGAAGGCAAGAAAACAGAAAAGCCCCAGCAGCATTTCCTGCTGACTGTATAACTACTCCCCCTGCTCTGCCTCTCTCTGGCTGTGATTCTCTCTCTTTCTCTCTCTCTTTCTCTCTCTCTCTTCCTTTCCCTCCAAGTCTTCATGTCATCTGACATGAGAGAGCTTCACCAGAGAGCCATGTAGTAATGCTCACTGACTGGATCTCACGCCAGTGCCCACATCTCTCTCTCTTTCACACCCACATACACACACACACACACACACACACACACACACACACACACACACACACACACACACAGGTAACCTCAGACCTAACCACAAGCGGTGTGCATTGTCATGTGATCCATCTTGTGCATGAACACAGAAACTGCAGCAGAGAGGGCTCTAAAGTAGATGTGGGATCTGACCATCTTCATTCCTTCTCTCAGCTGGTTCCACAGTCAGAATCCTCACAGGTCCTCCTCCTCATCTTTTTTATCGAGTGAGGGGGCTCCTGTAACCCCACTGCTACAATGGCAGGGGAACAAGCCGCATCACACACACATGCATTAACCAATGCTCTGAAAAAAAAAAATAAGGAGGGGTGGAATTTATAAAAGCCTGCAAGAAGACGAGAGGAGTGGGTTTGTTTGTGCATCTGTCAGTTTCTCCTCCCGCCGTGTTATGCAGCACCTTAAATATCAAAATTAATATGGAAAAAGTGATTAGCATAAACGGAGGTCAGTCACTGAAAAACAAAACAAGTTTGTTGCTGATGAGCAGAGGCATAGCCCGGCGTCAGCATGTACAACACACAGCAATATGTCACAAGTTCCATTCAAATTTAGACGTGCAGGGCTAAAATGATTGGCTCTTTAATTAATTGCATTATCATCAGCAAACACAGTGATTTTCTCCCAGCCATGAATGCTCCTGAGAAAAGACAGATATAATGTAGCTGAGGCTACAATCCACTCAGCCACTGCAGATGGAAAGCAACAGGCGCGGCCCTGCCACATAGTCACAGTGCCCCCTACTGACTCACGCTGCATTGACACCCTGACAGACACAGAGAAAGAGGAAGAGAGACAAAGAGAAAGAAAGAAAGAGAGAGAGAGAGAGAGAGAGAGAGAGTTACTCTTGGCACTCCATCCAGCAGCAAACAGCCGAGGGGAGGGCATTTGTGCACAGAGCCATGGGACACTCAGAGAATGGCATCCCTTCTGAATGTGAAAAGGATTTTCTGCCAAGTGTTTGGCAGTCCGTGCAATGCTCATGCATACTCAATTTCAGGCATGCATTTGATGGCAAACAGCTTTACATGATAGAGAGATGGGAATGTTTACCATTGAGATGGAAAATATTCAGCTTAGCGTGTAAGGCATTTGCAGGCTGCGAATACATAATACATGGAATTATACTGATACCCCCACTCTAAATGTGATTTTAGACTCAACCTATAAAATAAGTTTGTCTTCCAATCTTTTCACAACATCATCCAGCCACGCTTGACAAGGTTTAGATCATTGAAGTTTAGTGGCAAAATTGACCCCTTCTTTTTTAGGACTGATAGATATTTTTCCATCTTTAAGGAGCCGACAAAGCAAGACAGAAAAACTGCTGCTGACAGGTCATCTGGAGAAAAAAAAAAGGGTGAAACGTATCCATATATAGTCTGGATAATGGAACGACTGCAAGGACACCGCACTTTAGCAGCTGTGGCATGGCTTTGATATCAAGAGACTGTCTGAGTCACAGCTGGAAGCTAAAGTCATATAAAACCCTGCTGGATTCTTGAGCAGATACTCTCTGAGGCAATAAGTCTGCGAGGAATTCACCTTCAATTACAGTATATAAGCTCAGCAGCCAAATTTCTGTCTTGCTCCAAGACTTACGATTGCACATTGTGACTTTACTGTCTGAAAGTGTGGCAGGATGTTAATTATGATTTAAGGTATTTCTTTTTTTTTTCTTTTATCTCACTGCCTCGCAGGCTCTGAGTTCAATACAGTCACTGCTTGTATTAATATAACTTGACACAGGCACGCCAGAGACAGACTTGTTGTGCTAAAGCAATGTAGTTTGTGGGGAAACAGCAGCAGCAGAAGGGGCATATGGTTGAAATGGGCACGGCATATGTCCCCAGCATTCATGCTCAAGTCTTTCTGGACAAACATGGCAGACACAGGCCAACATCCTGGGGCAAGGAGTATGCTTCATGCTTCTTTCCAGCAAGTATTGAGTGTGCACTGCAGTAACAGCCTGTATTTAGGATACGGGGTTGTAGAAAGTGCTGGAAACAAGCAGATTACTGAGGAAAGAAAAGCTCAAATTGTGTATATATACAGCTGTTCTGCATTGACTCTACTGCAGTCCTACCTGTGAAATCTACAGCAGAGATTTTTTTTAAAATTCAGATTAAAAAGCAAACTTTGGAAAGTGTCTAGTCATCAGGGATGAATTTGTATCACCCATCTGTTCTCCACTGATGGCTATGAGCCACATAAACCCAAGAGGATATATTAAGAAAAATAACTGCAGTTGCAGTAAATTTGCTGTATTTTGCACTAGAAAGTTGACTTCCAAGGTTTAAGGAAATGCTGCAACTATATGGCTTTTTTTCATATGCAAGATGTGTTAAACCAGTAATGAGCATGTTAAAATGAGCTAAAATTTAAAGATGTAGATCATTTTGAATTTGAGATGCTAATAACATTAACGGTTCTTTTGATTGCATCTAGATGAGCACGTCTCATGGTTTGTTGCAGGTTGGCTCCTGGAGAGGTCTCCCGAAACACTAATAAAACAGACATTTTACATGATTTTGATTTCACCTGCTGTGAGATTTACTGTTACACAATAAAAAATAATAATATGGGATGATTGAGAAGACTTGCAGAAGTCAGATGTATGTAGGACATGAAGCAGTTTTGATAAAAATGTAAAAGGGAATTCTTGCTGCTGATGGAGCACAGTGTTCAATTTAAAATAAGGGAGTCATTCATATTTTCACACTCATTTAAACTCATGAAAGCTTAGTGTGATATTTCTGTTAACAGATGCTCAAAGCACTTGAACTTGACAAATGTGTATAAATTTAACCCTTTTAAAATTCAACCCATATTCCAAAGCTCAAACATCAAGGTCCCAGGGGCCGGCGGATATCAGAGGACCTTGTACGTGTTGCAGAGACGAAAAAGCATTAAGCACATTTACTGTTTGGCACAATATTGCTGCATATTGTAGTGGTTTAAAAAATACAGCACACAGCTTGTAAATGTGATCTTGTAGTATTTAAAGCAAAACAACAATTAAGCAGCATGTGGATTCAAGTTACATGGAATGATGGTATTTATTGAATTTTTTCGAGGCTGCATGCCTCTGACAAACCAGGAATCTTCAGTTATACCTTCAAACTGTCTTCCCCCTCGATTCCAGCAGCACAGACATTTGTTTTAAATTTGGAAAGTGGTATTGATTATGTTTTAACTCCTTTTAAATCTCTCTAGCCTCATTAGTTTTAACATCTTCATGCTCTGTGCTAAGATCTCATTTGTCTTTACACAACTGATATTTTATGAAAACTTTGTAGGAATTAAAAACAGATCACTTTGACCTGAGCATTGGCCTGAGCTGGGAGTACTGAGGCCAATGCTCTGTAGTCTTCAATTCTACGGAGTCATCAGATTGCAGGATGGAGAAGATCTGCTCCATTTGTGTCCTCATATCCCAGCGGGAAGGCAGGGTGGAAGAGCATGACTGCAGGACACGTGATCAGGCGCAGGGAACCACACAGCAGCATTTACCTTCCTGAGAAGCTCACCTACAAGATTGAAAGGCCAAAACACCAGGGGAGGAAGGCCATGCAGATGTATGGTCACAACAGTATGAGAGACACACTGGTCACTTGGCCACTGAAACTTTTCCCAAAAGTAGCTAACCAACTGGATATTTCCCACATACTACAGATCACACAGTTGGTGTTGTCCCGGAAAGAACATTTTGGTTGTTTGCTAGTAGATGGATTCAAAATGGCCAAAATACTTGGCTGTGTTTGGGAATGTGATTTCCTGATAAAGTGTTGGGATATGGGTGGTTGTAGGGGTGGAGCCTCTAGGGCAGTGGCCCCTCATATGTTTGACAGGGAGTTTTACTGTGTAAGCTTTGTTTTTAATGCATAAACTTTTTAACAATGGGATGAAATGTATATACACTTTTCCAAAAAAAAAAGAATTACTTGTGAAATGTGGCCTCTTGATTACCCCTTACTTGAAATATCTTAGATCCCCAGCCGGGTTGTGCAGTAAAACTATTTCTACAATAAACAACGTGAGTGCTTTAAACCTCTGAGTATTTTATCTCACAATTATGACTTTTAGATGAACACCATTTTCTACCTTCATCACCTCAACAAAGCTCAGTTCAATCAATTGTGTTACTGAAATTTTTACTCACTGCTACACTTTTAAATAAGGTTTATGAGCTTTTATGTGTCCTCAAAGTGACCCATGTAACAATAATACCATAACAGCAAAGTTGAAGAAAAAAACTGGAGGCACAAAGAAAAAGGACAGAGTTAAAATCTTACTTCTGTAGATTTAGCTTCTTTGAATGGCTTGTTAGGCAAGACTTGTTTCATGAGCACCAGCTCTTTATTCTTGTGAAACCATCAGAGCAACCAGGACCCAACAGATGATGCTCTCACCTACCTTCTAGCCGAGTAACGAGGAGTGCAGCTTCTCCTCAGCACGTTCGTTCCAGTCAGCGGGCACACGTGGACGCCATCCAACTTCGCTGCAATGTGGTGGGCGAACAGAAGGTCTCTGCAGTGATCTCTTGTCATTTCCTCGACAACTCAGCAATTAACTTCACTCAGCAACAAAACAAAGATTTGTCTCAATGCAGTCTAATTGAAAGCGATTTTTCTTTTGTTTAAAGAAAAAAAACAAAAAACACCACCAACAAGGGCCGCCATGGGGAATCAAATTATCTGTAATTAAAGTTTAATGGTTCTTGGTAACAATAAAAAGCTGCAGTGACTGTTAGTATCATGGAAAGACTCTTGTTCTCTGTGAAGTTTTAAAATCCTTGGAGTTGTACAGTGCAACATATCAAAGGCTGAAAAAAAGGCATCTGCTAGAAGCCGTGTGACCTGCTGAGTGGGAGCAGCAGCCCGCAAGTTTGCCGAGGCCGAGTGCCACAGTTCAGCCAGATTCAATACAAAAACAGATGGTGCACTTAGGAGAGGAGGCAACATAGAGAGACACGGATAAGCCAAAGCAGCAGCCTCCTTTAGAGCAGACTGTAATTATTCAGGGAGAGTCAGCTGAGCTCCCTGCTCTTTGCCAGCATCACCCTGCTTCACGCTCATATACTTCCTCACATTCACGCTGGTGCACGGCCGCAGCCTGCAAGCGTCAGCCGCAGAGACGCGGAGGCCTTCTTCAGTAGCAAGAGCAGCTGATGAGAGGCGCACGAGTGTTTGCTCTTCAGGCTTATAGGTTTTTCTTCAAAACACGAAGGATTCACTCCAGTAACACAGTCATATGTTTGAAATGCTGCTCTGTAAGTCGATGATTACTAACCGGTGCTACTTCTGCAGCTGCTGAGGAATGCCTGGAATATTTTAAAGCAGTTCAGCTAATCTTTTCTGTCTCGCTGGATTGTTGTTGGCTTTTATGCATTTTTAAAAACATCTCATTTCAGAACCAACTGATGAAGTGAACCACCTGTAAAGCATTTTCTCTCAGCGTGCAAAAAACATACAAAGTGTGACTGGATTTTATAAGTCTTCTGTTATGCTGCACTGCATGTAGCAAGTTATTAGCAAGCAAACACAAATGGCTCCGAGATGTTCAAATGACAAACTTCTTCTGACAAGGCTCTGGGGCTGTAGATGGCTTCCGGTTGAAAACCCCTGACCTGGATTGCTCTGTTACTCAAAATGAGAATATTTAACCATGGCAGGTGTAGTGTCAAGAAGTTTTTTTTTTTTTTTGAAGACATTTTGTTATTTTAAGAAGTCTTCTATCCCCTCTACTACCTCCCAGGCAGCAGCACCTTCCTTCCATGCAGTGAACTCAATTAAACTTAGCTAGTGACCCATTTCCTTAGCAATGAGCTCAGGGATGTATCTGACAAATGCGAGTTCATCCCTGCCTGTGCCTGAAGGATTGTGGCTTCAAGGAAGAACGCCAGGAGATCAAAACTCTGATGAAAGCATAATCACATGTAAATTTCAATCATACAACAAGCTCAAAGACACTGGGTGAGGCAGACTCTGAATGCTAACATCCAGTTGTAATTTTCTTTTTTTTTTTTAATCATACTGGAGCAACTCCATTCAAAACTCAAATCACTTATATTAAATGGTTAATTCAAACCCTGAGTGTGCATACTGATGACTACCAAGACAATAACCCCTACCAGTGGAACGTCTCCTTGCAGAATAAATTGCTGGCTTCAAAGAGAATCTATTAGCGGATGAAGTGGTAACGATTTTAGGACACGATTCCATTAAAAGCCATTTCCTTTCTGGAGTCAGAGAGAAAGCTCACGGGCCCACGGAGTCCAGTTCTGTTCCAATCAGCTCCGGTGTGGAAAAAACAACTGCACTGGGCCACTGGGACGTTTCTTTGAGCATAATCAGCGTTCCTTAACTATTCTAAACAGACATCAATTGCTGCGCCGGCTTGATCCCAGTGGACCTTGTTAGCTCCGTTTAAAGGCAATATGAGCCAACTTCTACGCTCTGTTCTGGCACTGGCTGCACTGTTATATCAGATGGGGAGTGTAAGACGATAACACGCTATTTATTGAAGTGACACAATAAGTATTTGTACATTTGTTAGCATATGGAGCCAGTTTGTCTTGGCAAACATGTAAAGAGATGGGCAATACAGTGTAAAAAAACACAAAGAAAACACAGCAACAACCTTCAGGGTCATTTGAAAATGTGCTACACACATTTGTCTCTGCTGTGTTTTTTATTTTATTTTTTTAAACACACTGTGTGAAATAGTTTTGGGGCTGGAACTGATGTGATCACTAAATTTCTCTCTCATTGAATCTGCAACTATCCGTTGTTAGCACTTAAGAGCATTGGGGTATTTTTAACCAAGAGTGTACGTTTTTTTGAGTTTGAGAGCAGTCTTCCTCATTCAAACACTCAGATATCAAAATGCTCTACCTCAAAACGTTGCCGTCACACCCATAGAGTCACTGCCAGACTGCAAATATGCTCTGCTCCTCCTCAGAACTGCACTTCTGCATTTTCACTGACAAATTTCACACTTTCTAGTTTGAGCTCTTGCTGTTGTTTCTTCTGAGTTCATGTGGAACGTCTGCTCCTGGTTTTTCCCCCCCTCTTGATTTCACTCGAGACAACGCTGTCAAAAGTTCCAGCCAGAGATGATGCTGATGTCGCCACTTCCAAAAGGTAGCTTTGCTTTTAAACGGGAACGTGAACGGCTCCGCTGGCAGTGACAAAAAGACAAACTGACATCTCTCAATCTAAGTTTTTTTCAACATTAGTCAGTATAAATCTTGATATACTACCAGTCATAGCAGCCCACAGGGGTTCATGTGACATACATTTCGTCATCCACTCGAGTCAGAGAGGGTTCACAACACAAGTGCACTGACATGTAAGAGTAAACAAGAATCCCCGTGCTCTGTGTATCATGTTTGGACTGTATTTCATATCCTTGCTATGATTCTTATTGTAATTCCCAGGCTACAAATCATCCAACAAAATACAACAAATACATCTTTTTCTGTTGTTAGGAGGTCACACAGTGTTTTCTATTACAAACTGTGTCTTCGGACTGTCTGCCTATGCAACTCTCAGGATATACAAGCACATTCAGGTGCACTGGCTTCAACTTGCATTGAAAACCATTAATTACACAAAAAGCTACTGAAACAAAGGCACTCTGACAGAGTTATTAAGCCTTATTTATTACAACAGGAGGACTATGGTGTCCCTCTCAGCAGATTCTTGTAGACTACATAAATAGCAGCCTGGAAGCCAACCAAAATATATTCTTGGATGACATTACAAGTACATTGTAGTATGAACTGCAGTTTTAAAAAGACCCGACATATCTCTTGCTTACAAGTTGTAGACAAAGAAGAATCTACATCCATGACATGAACCACCTAAATAATCTTTTAGGTGCTCATCAAAAAAGCATCAGTGTATCATCTGAGGCCGTAGTTTTGCATTTCAACTTAATCTCGGACAGTGTGCAATGTTTCCGACAAGAGGTGAGCGGATTCAGCTGCCAGAGAGAGGGAAAGAGTGGGCTGGAGAACTGATTAGATCAGAGACGGCAGGTTCATCCAGACAAATGACGTTTGGAAATGCTAGCTTGGTTCACTGAGCATAGTAGCACACATGCTGTGTTTTTATAGACGACTAAACGGCCCTTACTGCAGGAACTTCAGAGCAGACAATTACAAAGCATTGCTGCTGTAAGCAGTGGATGACGCAGTCTTACAATGGTGGAGTAATTGTTTCAACTGGGCTTAAATGAACAAAGTAAAGAAAGTCTTATTCCACATAGCTGTTATACCTGCTGTTAAAAGGAGGACAACATTTGAAATAGCTAAACATATAATCAGGATCTGCAGAAGAGAAGTCGTTGGTGCCCTTTGAGAGGCTGGCTGACATTTCTTCCTTGCCACTTTGACAAATCAGATCAGCACACATTTCCCTCGGGGTGGAAGGCCGCTGCAGCTCCGCAACTTTACTTTGAACGACACAACCTCCAATGAGAAATATTTTTTTTAAAAAAAAGAAAGAAAGAAAAGAAAAATGTTTGATTGAGAGGTGCATGGCTGTTAATTACTAAAAATACAGGCAAGACAATGATGTGCTGCAGATGTGTGGAGATGAATAATGGAGTAGATATTTCAGTTTCATGCTAGCAGATAGTCTTTGATATATTATGTACCTAAGTCAGAAGAAATGTGGTCATCAAAATAATAGTTCAGTGTTTTGCTCTGTAAAACAAGTATCTTATTATCAAGCACTAAACTTGGTCTGTTTTTGTTATGTCTTGTCTCCAGTTTTTTAGCTCTTTCCACACAGAAAATATAAACTTTAAAAATATAAATATAAATCAATATAAACTGCTTTCTGAGTCCTGGTAACGATTGCTGGTAAAAAGAGCAACACTGGGTCTATTTCCTGCTTCTGCTTGGGTCCTCTCTGGCAGGGAAAACCTGTGGGGAGTCGAAGTGACTCAGGCAAACATGTTGATCACAGCTCAGTGAGCAGTGCTGAGGTCATCGATAGCTTTTTTTAAAAAATGAGATAGGCTGGATGTTACCTTGGCAACATCCTACACTGATGAGCAAACAAGAGATCCCCAGATGCTGTAAATGTGGATCTGTATGTCTGTACATGTTATGTTTAAATGCAACTCTGACACTTTAGATTTTTATTTTAGTGAAGCCTTTCAGGTTCCAGTGTAAGCTTGTGTTATGTTTATCTGCAGTAGTTTAACTGTCAAGTTCAAATGGAGAGTTAAGAGTAGTTTTTATGTATTTTTGTTGGGCTAGGCTCCAAAAAAACAGATGAACTGCGAGTGGTCTGAAATCTATGTTGTCTTCTCTTTCATTGGATCCGAAGTAAGTTTAGTATTTATTGCTCATTTCTATTTTTGAGAACAATGAAACTGTGTGAGACCGAGTGTTTATTGGTTATGAAACTTGGCTTCTTGATGAGTTTTCTTCACAGAGATTAGATCAATAGGTCCAACCCAACATTCAAAGGCATTTAGTAAGTCCCAAAATTCAGTTATTTCATGATTGTTGTTGTTGTTGTTGTTGTTTTGTTTCTAGCTGTGTATTTGGAAGGTGTGTTCACTCTGTAAGTACTGTTACATGTAGTGCTATATTTGGATGGATCTGGAGTCAGATGTTGAGTGTGGAAAATGTGGCATATGTCTCATCCTCAGTGCCAGAGAAGGACGGGGTCATTAATAACAGTTAAGCAAGAAATCATCAGGTTGAATTAAAATGAACTGAATATTGTGTTAATCCAAAAGGAAAATTGTTGCAGTAAAAACTGAGAATATGTAAGTAGAAAAAAATGAAATTGGTTAACTGGTAGTGGAAAGTTTGTTAGCATAGCAAAGAGAGGGGTGTCGTTGAAACTGAGATCACATGAACACACTGGGATGTTGTTCTTGCAGCCTGGCAACAACTGCCCTGATGACATCACATGCAACCTTGGCAGGTAGGATCAAGTGTTTTTACATGAAAAGATTTTGGACGGAAAACTCAACACCACAGTTCAATATCTGAAGAGTAGACATGCTCCTTCACAGTAACTGTGAAGTTGAGCAGTTGCTGTGAACAAGCACTGCACACCCTCCTTCTTCTGCTTTAGCTGCTCTGTTTGCAGTTTCTGTCTCCTGCAGATATCTGTTAAGCAGCACCACATCCAAACCAGTGCGGAGAAAAAAAAAAGTTTCCAAAAAAAAAAAGTTGTTTTTAAAAAAAAAAAAAAAAACCATCTCCGTTTGAACAGGAAAAACGTTCAGCAGCAGGCTACCTCCAATATGGTGCCTTTCTAGGATTTTGGATATGTGGTCGTCAGATATGAACTTAAGATACGGGGTCACCACTGATGGGGATGCAAATGCTTGTTTAACTACATCAAATATTTATCAGTAACTCACCTAAAATTTCTGGTGGTGTTATTTTTTATTTATTCATTCATTTTATCTGATATGTTTTCAGAGTCTTGACAAGGTATAACTATGTAAAATTCTGGAGCAAGTGAAATAATCACTGTGACATGTTGCAGTTGTCATTTCCATTTGCTGTATATTTCATTTGGGTCATATCCAGTGTGCTCTGAGCCACGCCACTAAAATTCATTTAATCTTTGCATGGGTACTGAACAAATTCAGAAAAATTAGTTATTCAATAGCTCCTTTCTGACATTAATATGTCATAAAGGAGTTATGACATGAATACAATGACATGTCATAAAACTTAAATGCTTAAATTTAAGCATTTAAGTTTTATTATGTCCCATTGTATTCTGGTTAACATTGTGGTCTGTAAGCATGGTGGAGATTTCCTTTTGTTCATTGGGAATGTGTGTGTGTGGGTGTGTGTGTGTGTGTGTCTGTGTGTGTGTGTCTGTGTGTGCACGCGCGTGTGTGTGTGCGCATATTAAGGCAAGGTTGAGGAGTAATGGGATTGCTTGGCCCTGCTCCTTCTCTGGACTCTGGTGAAGACAGGACTCCTAAATCACCTTCACGTCTCTGAGCTTGATGGAGGACCAGGCATCACCTTTTTTACCTGCCCTCCATCCCCACTACAGACGGAGCCCCTGTCCTCAGCATGGTGCAGATATTCCTTGTTGCCGTGATTTCCTCACAACCACCAGGAACGCTGAAAAAATATCTACTCAGCATTCTGTAAATATGCGCCTGGAGAAAGAACTACAGTTCATCACAGCTGTGTCACAGTTTCTGTTCACCAACCACCCTGTTGATCCTCAACTTCTGCTCATTCTTTTTGAACTCTTTAACGTATTGTTCTGAACAGTTGATCAGGCAGCCTACTCAGCTATAATTTGTTGTTAATGCTGTCTATGCTCTCTCCTGTTCTCAGCCTAGTGAAGGCAGGACATATTTAGACCTGATGGAGAAGATTATTATATGTGTACATGTGAATATGGATGTACACTGAATCTATTACTGGGTCACGGGGGTCTGCTGGAGCCAATCCCAGCCCATTGCAGATGAGAGACAGGGGTACACCCCGGACAGGTCGCCAGTCCATCACAGATATACATCGAGAGAGAGAGAGAGAGAGAGAGAGAGAGAGAGAGAGAGAGAGAGAGAGAGAGAGAGAGAGAGAGAGATGTATATATATCGTATTTCTCCTATTTAACGCTCCCGCTCTAATAGACTTGCCCCCACCCACAACGCTAGGATGCAGCTATTATTTTTATGCCAGTTTCGATAAAAATTGATCGCAGTTACGATCAAGAGTTATGGTTTGCAGAGACAG
>JAOWBL010000018.1:19279721-19339390 GCA_028564865.1 Zenarchopterus dispar
TGTGTGTGTGTGTGTGTGTATATATATATATATATATATATATATATATATATATATATATATATATATATATAAAAAAAACACAACCCGGCCTGGACATGAAGTCAAACCCTCAACACAGTCGGAGAGTTAACAAACAAGCACTTAAACAGGAGACAAAAGATGAAGTAAAGAAGTGGTGCGTGGCGCTGCTCGCTCCTTTGTGGAGAGGAAAAAAAAAATCTTCTTTTAGCTTCAATCTTTTTTGTTTTGGTCACTCCTACCTGTCCAGCAGGCAGTCGTGTGACCCAAAATGTGGGGTTAGTGGGTCTAAAATATTAAGACAAGTCACATTGGAAACACTCAAAAATAAAAATTAAAAAAAGACTTCTTTTCAAACACGACGGCATCTTTAACATACTTGAACTCACCATCTCTCTTTGGATCAGTGTTTTTTTTTTAAAGAAAAAAACAACAAAAAAGAGCAAATTACAACTAAAATCTCACAGACAAAATAATGCAAGAACAAAGTGCTTTCCAACACTGATGAGCGCTGGATAATGTGAAATGATCAGAGACTCAGGCAGGTTTACCACTTTAACATTTTAGTTACTGTCCTTACTTTCTTCCACCAGACCTAAACCATCGGCTGTGTATCTCCACAGACAAGAGACAAACTCTTTAAAGTTGAACTCTTAAACAGAAGCTTTCTGAATACAACTTGCAGAGTTACATGCAATTAATAACAAAAAAAAAAAAAAAAGGAAATCCTGTTTGTCTGAGCTCAGATGAAAGCTGTGTAAAAGCTCATTGACCAGCAAATAACGCAAAGATCAAGCTTATAACCATTCAAGGCTCTAAAAACACACTAAAAGAATGTGAAATGAGCCATTAGGCACAGAGGGAAAGTGTGTGTTTAAATCCTTTCAGTGGAGACTAAAAAAAACAGACGTGCGCGTCTAAAGAGTTTCACTCCAAAAATGGAGACATCCTTAATTTGAATAAATTTAAACCTCATCAAGAATTATGATTGATGGCATTGATCCATCATTGAAGATTACTTAACTTATCATGTGCCAATTCCCTTGTGGTTCCAAACTGCAGGCAAAAGTGAGTGGATGTAATCACATCTGCTTTTCAGATGGCTATGACTGATTTCCTTTCATTGTGGATCTGTACGGCACCATCTTAGAGTGAAAGACTGGAACCAGCACTGAGACAGCGCTGGGCTTTTGTTTTGTTTTTTGTTTTTTTTTTCCCCATAAAGAAATGTTGCCAGGACAACACAAATTCCCTTTGGTGGTTTCAGTCTTCAATTAACAGTTAATGAATATGATTAGCAGTGAGGACTTCCCGGTGCCACATGGACTTCTCTGGCATTCAAATTTTTTTCTGACTGGTATTTGGACTGGACTGTGTCCTTGTCTGTGTGCTTGAAAACACTGGGGGGAGGAGGGGTTCGCTCCTGTAAGCGAAGCGTGTCAGTGAAGCCCCTGACATAACAGACAGAGCCTGAGAGGCAGAACAGTCAAAATCTTGTCAGTGAGCTGGCTGATTCCTAAAAATGAAGAGATTTGAACAATTTCTTTGAAAAGGAAACTGGAGTTTTGGCTAGAGAATGTCCAAAACTGAGCATGGATGGATCCCAACATCCACAATATAGAAGAATCCCAATTATATTCTTCTTCCCGAACACTAAAAGCAGTGGTTTTTTGCTTCAAAATACAAGAAAATCCCATCTTTTTAGCTTTTTCTTGCACACGGAAGATAAAATAACAGCCTCGTGGTGCATCGGAGCACTGCATACTGTACTGAATGTAAAGGGATGCACTTGGCAGTAAAACATTCCTCTGTGAGTATTTCAATGAAGTGGTGGGTCCTCATGACAAAGAGGAGAAGAATGGTGTGAGAGCCGCCTCTCAGCAGAAGAAGATCTCTCCATCCACAGGAGGCTCCGAGACATGCTGGGGGTCTGCAAGGAGGAGAGGAGGACAGGAGTGAGTGACACTGTTATGAAAGAAGACTTCTAAAGTTTAGAGAGCAGCAGCCGCCTCCACACGGACTGCCGTGCACCACCTCAGAGATCCATTAAAGAGGTGTCTGGAGCTGCATCAGCGAGCTGTTTAATGTGCTGGATTTTAGGTCACAGCTCAAATCTTAGCAATCACTTCCTACTGGATCTACAAATGTAGTTTTTGCTTTCATATATATATATGTATATGTCTCAGTGCTTTAATATCCAACGTGCTTCTCAGCCACCCTCAGCTTGTTTGTGTTGCTGTGTTTCTGATCTGTAAACACACACAGATGTTCAAAAGCAGCAATGTGTACAGCTCATTTCAGAAACTGCTGCTCGGGCTCAAAGGGCTCTTCAATTCCACATGAAATGTAGGACAGCTGAATTATTTCATTTCCTGACTAATTTAATATTGGAACAAATGTGTATGTGTTGCTGTGACCTACGTTTAATACTGAGCAGCTCTGAAAGAGCTAGAAAAAGCATTTCTAGGTGTGTAAGAAGTTCAATGTCATTTAGTAATGAATGTCCAGACTGTTTTGCTGGTATGTTTTTACATGTCACAAATGAACTAGTCCTCTCGTTTATACCGCCCATGCTCCTCCACCCATGCTCCTCCAGCGGAAGAGATAAGGTCTGGGTTTTGTGTAGAAATGTACCCTGACATTTACCACAAGCGGATCTGGGGTTTCAGATATGTGGGTTAGTGAAATCAAGAGGAAAGCTCATTAAATAACAGTCTTCTAAGAAAAAAAAAAAATCACATTTTCAGAAAGAGCCTTATTTATGAGCTGAAATATAGGAAAAGTGATAAAGGGATTTTTGTTTTTCATCAAAACACGTAGTTTGTTTTCTTTTCCAATTTATCATTTTCTATCGTTAGCTTCACAGAAGAAAGATTGGATTCTGTCTTTACGTTAAAGTAACTTAAAATAGTTGAAGTGTGTCAACATGCCCTTTAGAAGTGTAGTATGTACTTTAAGAATTTATTGGCACTTCATCATAAACTATTCAGTCTTTCAAGGCTTTCTGGGCTAATTTTTCTAATGTGCATCATTCTAACTAATGTGAAGTCATTAAAGTAGAGCCTCTGTCAGATCCAAGGCTGGAAGTATCAGAGCATTAAAAAATACACTATATGGACAAAAGTATGTTGCCACAACTGATAATTATTGAATTATTGTGTTTCAATCAGGTCTGTTCCTAAAGGGGTTAAAAAAAGCTAATCTCCATTTACAAATATTTGTGATCCAAATGTATCATTCCAGAGAGCTTAGTGACTTGAAGTGTGGTCTTGTGATAGGTACCGGCTTTACAATAATATGGTTTGTGAACTTTCATCCCTGCTGGATATTCCATGATCAGCTGTAGTTATTTTTTTAAAATGGAGGTCTTTAGGAACAACAAGAACTGCACCACAGAGTGGAAGACCACATACAATCAGAGTTACAGGATCAACAACTGCTGAGGTGCATGCTGTGTAAAAGTCGTCAACACTCTGCTGATTCCACAGCTCAAGAGTTCTGAACTTCCACTAGCGTTAATATAAGGAGAAAACCTGCGGCGGGAGCTTCATGGAAGAAGTTTCCATGGGCGAGCAGCTGCAGGCAAACCTCACATCACCAGCTTCAACACCAAGTGTCAGATGGAGGGGAGTAAAGCGCACTGATACTGGACTGTGGAGCAGTGGAAAGGTCTTCTGTGGAGAGATAGTTCTGGCAGTCGGATGAGGGAGTCTGGGTTTGGCAGATGCTGGACAAACTTTAACTGTCTGACTGCACTGTGCCAATGGTGAATTTGGTGGAGGAGGGATAGTGGTACAGAGTTGATTTTCAGGGTTTGGCCCCTCCTGTCCCTGTGAAAGGCGGGTTTAAAGCTTCAGGATTTTAAGACTTTCTGAACAATGCTGAGCTTGTGGCAACAGTTTGGGGAAGGCCCTTTTCCATTCCAACACAATTGGACTCTGATCCACAAAGCAAGGACTATAAAGACCTGGATTGAGTTGGTGTGGAAGAACTTGTCTGGCTCACACAAGAGCCTTGACCTCAACTCCACTCAGCCCGTTTGGGATGTACTGGAACAGAGATTGTGAGCCAGGCCTTCTCATCCAACATCCACACAAACACTCAAAGATCTTGTAAAAAGCTTTCCAAGAAAAGCGGAAGCTGTTAAAGCTACAAAAAGGGACCAACTCCACATTCTAGTATAACCTATTTAAATACAGTGTCATTGAAGTCTCTGTTGAGTTAATAGCCAGGCACTGAGCTACTTTTGTACATATAGTTTAACATTTTGTTGTACATAGAATCAAAAAAAAAAAAATCATAAAACATGACATATTACACACTGTCATTACTTAAAACAGAAGCCAAAATGCAGAAGCTGTTTTGGAAACTTGTTACTAGTTCCAAAGGGTTTACGAGTGTGAGCAGCAGCAAGGTGGTGCTGATCAATACAGGCGATCAACAGCAGGTGTGACTAGCTATAAAAAAGCTAGACTTCTCTGGAGCATTCAGGTGTGTGTTCACACAAGAACTTCAGTAATGGTCTTAGAAAACAAATATGTTCCTGTCTATCGGCTGGAGAAAGGACTGACTTTTTCAAAAACTGTGTGGAGTCCATTATTCTGCAGTGAGAAATATTATTCACCAGTGGAAAACACTCACGACTCTAATCTCTTTGTACATCAAAGGATCAGAGAGGCAAACGTGAGGCCATCTGTCTGACAGATAAAGCTTGGCTAAATTTGGGTGATGCAACATGAAAATGATCTGGAGCACAGAGGTTAAAAAAATAGAAAACGTGTTGCAATAGCAAAGTCAAAGTCCAGACCTCAGCTTGATTTAAAAAGTCGTGGCAGCACCTTAAGACAACAGAGGTGCATAAAAACCCCTTGCAAGCCTCAATGAGCTGAAGCAATGTTGTAAGAAATGATTTGGCTACAACGATGTGAGACTGATGATCATACAGAAAATTCTCACTTCAAGGTACTGCCAGAGGTGGCTCTGCAAGCTGCTGTGTCGAATCATGGGGTGCACTTTTTCACAGCGATTCTGCACTTTGTCTTAACTTTTTTACTGGATTATGACAGAGTAACATGTCATGTGCTGTTGTTCATCTGCCGTTGTATTTATCTTCTTTTCAGATCTGGGAAGGTCAAGGTAATTTTTTTTTAAGTCCTGATACAAAGACCTTTAAAAATGAAAGTGGTGAACTTTCTTTTTCTACACGACTATATGTGAACGCAGCTCATGCTGACCAACAGCTGAACTGTCATCGACAAAGATAAAAGATGAAAACTAAAATGGGATGCTAATTTTCTAAAATTTTCAAACATGTTTTAGGGAAGTAGTTGACCCTTTTAGGGTGAATTGTATGAATTTTTTTTTTAATGGTTCATTTATCCCGGTTGCACAAAAAACAGAAGAGGAAAGCTTGAAACTTTGCACCCTGACATGGGTTCAATTTGTCCTTGTGACAACAGCTGAAGGCCTGGAATATTCATTCCTGTCTTTTATCTCCCATTATCCATTCAACTGAAAATCTTTTCAATAAAAAGAACTATTGTGCATCTGATGTGAAATGTCCTTGACAACAAAACACTCCAACTGAACCCACTCAGTCGTTGCAAGATATTGAAAAATTCAGCAGAATCCATCCACTGCCTACTCTTCACCATTCTCTACCTGCTGTCTGTGGGCTCCCCCCTTTGCTCTTCTTCTTCTTCTTCCCTTCTTTGCTCTTGTTCTTGCCCAGCTGCAGGAAGCTCTTTGAGGTCTGGTTGTTGGCTTCGCTGCCCTTCAGGTTCGTGGAGGAGGACGTGAAGGGATTGAGGCCTTTCCCTTTGGTCTTGGATCGCTGTGGCTGCAGCCGCGGCAGCGAGGAGGAGGAGGATGACGAGAGCTCCAGTGGGTCCAGTTCCAGAGACTGGGAGCTGCCGAGAAACAAGGACTCATCCGATGTTGTAGATGGTGTCCTCTGAAAGTATAAGGCAGGAGTTTAGTGTAAGTATTGGTGTGTATTTTTATGTAAATGAGGTATGGGCATTGAAAAGTTAACTCCAGATCAGTTCACTGAAATATATAATATTTATGGACAAATACAGACTAGGCAAGCATCAATTCCTTGAGTAGTGATGGGAGTTGGCTGATTTTCAGCATCAGTAGCTCTAAACAGTGGCTGGTTGATATGGCAGACAGAAATAAGATGATTTACCTGGTCAGTAATAAGTACCAGAGTTGTTTTTGGTCAGTAAACACATTACAGCTCACAGACGATGCAGCCACACTCATGCATGGGTCAGGATGTCTTTCTTTTTTTTTAAACTCAATTTTAGGTTAAAAAAGAACAGTGTTTAGGAAAACAAACTTAATGCTAAACTCAAAATGCTGAACAAGCACAATGATGTGAAGCTGACAAATGCTAAAAATACAGATAACAGATCACTCGCCCTCAGCCTGGGCTTTCGTTCACTCGACTCATCAATGAAAAAAAACAACTCTTACAACCTGTTTTTATTTTCAAAAGTAAAAATATGGTTGTCTATTGAGTCTCATCTGTGTGTTTGTTTTGCCATACCTCAAAAATGAACTTCTATTAAAGTAAATTCAGAAAATTAGAAGACCATTTTAGACCATTTAGGTAGTTTTAAGAATTCTAGTCAAGAAAATGTTTATTATTCCATTGAAAGCTTTTTTTTTTTTTTTGCTTAAAATAAGAAGATTTTGGCTAGTTTCATGGAATATTGTTTTGTTTTTTGTTTTTTTGCTACAGAGGATGTTTTTACAGTGTATGTTCTCCAACACTTTTTTTGTCTTTTGAGTTGAAGGTAAAAACACAGAGAAGGGGAAAAAAAAAGTTTAAAAACCGATAATCTGGTGTTGAATTAATAAAAATATGAGGGGAAACATTAAGTGTCTTTTTCTGTTAGATTTTGAAAAAGTTCCTCTGGAGCACCTTATTATGAGGATTTCTAGTGATGAGCTCTAGACTGTTACAGTTCTGAAGAAAATCTAGAAGTTATTTCTGGTTGATAGTTTTGACAGCTGAATGTTCAATTAAAACAAGAGTTACAACAATTATTTGGAATGCAGTTTATTATAGTTTTTGAAAGAAAAAAAAATCAGAATTGGCAGGTCAGACTTTAAAAAAGAAGATGGGGAAAAAAACTGGAATCAGGCAGGTTCAAGGTTTTTGCTGTAAGCATCACATCCATCAACACTGCTGGCGTGTTCAAGCTTAGGATTCAGTGGATTGTGTCGTCATTACTGCTGGGATTTTTCTCCATGCTCACCTCGGACAGACGAAGCTCCTCCATCTTGTCGAGCTGCCGTCTCACGGCCTCTTTGTCTCTCTCCAGCTTCCTCTGTGCATCCCGGAGCCTCTCCAAGTCTTTCTGGTAGTCCTCTTTCTTACAGTGCAGCTCCTGCCTCTCCTCATCTAGCGCCTTCTGTTGCTTCAACACCTCCTCCTCCTACGGTGATTAGGAGAGCGATTACTTTAATGAAATTGTATTAGTGTACTATGTTTTCTCCTAGTGTTTAGACTAGTAGAAAAGTGCAACAATTAAGTATTAAGCTGAGAGTGTGACTGTTAAAAACTCATTCAAGGCCATGCTAAATCATTTGCATTATCCAATTCACAGTCAGAGGCTCTGACTGTAACCCAGAATGCAACTTGGCTCTGTCGAAGTAAATTAATTCTGCTTTAATGCCACTATTGACTAAGGAAAGGAAAAACTGAAAATCAAGACTTCACTGGTGCAGAGCACCAGAGTTGCTTCAAATGTCTATTCAAATAAAGATCAGATTTAAGGAACATCGGATTCACTGGAGTATTTCCATTTTCCGTTACCTCACACTAAATATTAAAATGTTTCCTTCACACATTTATTTGATATCTTGTCACTGTTAGTCTTGAAGATTTCAATGAATTGTCAGTCAATCCCTGAAAAAGTGCAAGATAAGAATGATTTCAAGAACCTATTAATTTTCTTTACTGGATGTGATGTTTTATTGGAAATACTGACAAACTTAAAAAGACAACAATCTGGCTTTTCTCTTTAGTGAATTCCATACTTGTACAAGCTGAAACATTTGAGACTAAGAATCCAGATATATTGAGTATTTTGATTCTGAGTCTTGAACCTGTAAGTCAATTTAAAATGATTCCCATTTTAGTACTAAATAAGACCAAATTTTACCTCCACTGAATCTAAAGCCTTTCTTGTTGTGGCTGCTCTGACATGAAAGAGACAATGGATTTTGTTTTAATCCTTTTGAACTCACTGTTGAGTTTGTCAAGGCAGTACTGAACTGGCTATGTTTCCCGCTGTCCGTTTCTGACAGAATCAGATGAGAAAACATGAGAAGCTACACCTTTCCTCTCTCGTGCAGATTCATGTCCGTGTCAGCTGCCATGCTGCTCCTGGTCCTCTCAGCCCTCAACTATGGTGATGCCAGAAGCTGTGAGATCTGCCTTTTTTCCCTTCCCCCCAATTCTACAGATTGTGTGCAGTTGTTCACATACTGAATACTGCATTTTGGCAAAATAGTAAATAATCATACTCTAAAAAGGGTGCATGCTGTGTGAAGTCTAAAGTTGTTACTAAACTACTAACAGCATCATCAATTTGTAAATTGATATGGAAGTCAGACAAGACAATCCTTCAAATTGTCAACTTCTTTGATGTGTAAAAAAGTATGCTTCATAAAATAATTTTTAAAAACCCATAATGTTGTCCATTATTAGACTGAACATCCTGTTATCCTGTTCATAAGATGTTTTTCAACAACAGAGTGTGTTCAATCAGAGGCTTCTGCAGATCCGCTAGAACACAGATGAACCATCTGTAATGACTTTTGAAGAGACTTAGATAATGAGGATTATTGCAGCACATGATTCCCCTTTGCAGATGAATAAAATACTGTTAAGCTGAATTAACACAAATGTTTTTAAAGATGTGAATACTGCCCCACACCTGGAGTTTTTAAGTCAGTGAGGAAATCTTCCATTACAGAACTCCCTGCAGAAAACTCACTGTAATCTATCAGGTAAAACCTTGCACTATGAGAGTCGCTCCAGTATGAAACCTCCCCACTGTTTGAATATAAACGCTAGCAGTTATTTAAAGACATGCATCTTCCTTGGAGCTAATGAGGAACAAAACTGGCAGGGCATGATGCATCGTTACCTGTAAGTGCACCAGTGACTCCCTCTGAGTGAGCTGTTGTTCCCTGAGCTCCCACTCCCTCTCCCTCCTCTTCTTCTCCTCAGCATGAGCTGCCTGTTGTCTCTGCAGGGACGCCAGCTCCTGCCGCTGCTTTTCCAAGCTGCGCTGCTTCTCCTGTTCAATCAGCGAGCTGGGCCGTGAAGACTGCCGTGACAAAGATGTGCAAGAGGACGAGCGTTCACTCAGGACCTGCCGCTGCTCCTCAATGTAACTGTCCTGCTGGACTACCACCGCCTGCAATGGACAGAGCCACAGATCAGACACACAACTCTCGGTATCTGGTTACTGAAGATGGTATTATTTTTCATATTTTCATATATTCCTGTGTTAACACTGGCCAACATGACTCCCATCCATCTCCTCCAACCCCGCCCCCCAAACAATTTCACTTTGACAGAAAAAAAAAAAACTGCACAGTGTTGCATAATGTCAGTTGTGATTTGGAGCACATGGATGCACTGCATGGGAGTCAGCGTACCTGCAGAGTACTGAGCAGGAGGTGCAGGTTGGAGACACTGTGGAGGACCTGCTGTTGAAGAAGAAGAAAAAAAAGACAACAAAGGTCACATGAGCTCCAAACGTCCCACTATGATCTCGTTACTGCTGATGGGAGCTAAAATATTTAATGCTGAACTGCATATTCGCTCATTATAACTGATCATTTGCTGTATAATAAGAGTTTTATTTGATATACTTTGTTTTGTTTTGTTTACAGCGAATCTTTAGATAAATACATTAATAGGCTAACTTGAATTTATAGATGTGACATTTTCTTATCTCAAACAGCAACAGAAACACCAGGGCACTGACCTTTCCTTTGCCAGGGTTTACAAATATACCAAAATTAACCACGAAAGACAGTCTTTATAAAACTAAATATTTGGACAGGAGAGTTGTGGCATCATGTAAAAATGTTTAACTCCGCCTGCATTACAACTAGAGGACAGAGAAGGCACAGATGAAGAGCCTATCCACTATTTCAGATTTCTTTGGAAAATTTAGAAGTCTTCAAATTCCACTTTTAGTAAAAACTCCACCAGCACACTGCAGCTACTGCGTGGATTTTGTGTGTGGTATTGCATTAAATATTCACAAGGTGCTCTCTTTAATATTTATGTGACATTGACGCGAACTTTACTTTTCTGTCTTGGTAAGAACTTCTCCCACTTACAGTCTGCTTTTCTTGCCATCTGCCTTCTGGTAGTTTGAGAAATTTTGTTTTTTATTACTTCATAAAGTGCTTCAAGTAACACGTAGCTGCAAATACATCCTCTCCGGTTTAAGTGCAGCTTCAGCTGATGCTGGTAACAATGATGTTGACACTGAGTTTTGCCCGTTTCCATGCCAACAGTGG
This sequence comes from Zenarchopterus dispar, assembly GCA_028564865.1. NCBI lineage: Eukaryota > Metazoa > Chordata > Actinopteri > Beloniformes > Zenarchopteridae > Zenarchopterus > Zenarchopterus dispar. Next base: position 19,290,303 of record JAOWBL010000018.1, read on the forward strand.
CTTTAAGTGAATTAGAGACAGGAAGTGGAGTTACCTCACTGTTCCTCTTCAGCAGCTGCAGCAGGTTGGCGTTTCCTCCCTGTACACAGACATTAGCACATTCTGAGTACAGCTTCACCACAGTGATGCCCTCACATGCACACATCTGCTGGCGTGTCTTTGTGTGCACGCAGCATGTACTGGGTTATGTACTGTACAAACTGCTGTGCCAACATAATTAGAGCAGTGCATGTGGCTGCACTGTATGATCTAACTGTGGCTGTGATTACGCATGACCGATAATAGGAGAAACACAGCGGTCCTGCAGCGTTCCAAACAACTCTGTGTACAGCTCAGCTGTAGGATGTGCACGATGCGAGTGACTGCAAGGAGCTTTAATAGCAGTGCTTAAATGTGACCCATTCATTTCCATCTACTAATGGGTAATTGTCCAAAGGATGGTTGCCAGTGGCAACGAGACCAAGCAGGAAGAGTCAAGAGACTAATTCGCTGGAGGGGGTAGATGGAGCTAAATATATCTCATTAGCATTTCTGATACTGGAGGACAAAGGACAAATGCACCCCACACATCCCACCAAGGCCCTTTTTGAAAGAGGGACTGGGAATGTCTTCTGAGCATGTGAAAATGCTGAGATGCAAACCTTCTTCAAAACACTATCAGACTCTGTCCTGCGTAGATCTCCCGCCGTGTCCTCGCTCTCATCTCTATCTCCACCTGAAAGAAAGGAAACCACAGAAGAAGCAGCAGTCAAGACGAGAACGATACTCATCTTAAAACAATATCTGTGATGTGAAATGCATCATTTAGTGTCAAGAGTCAGATGACAGAGGTCACCGCATTTGAGACACGTAACAACAGGTGGGTCGATAAATGGCCAGCAACCTCAAGCTGGTCAACATCCACCCACCCGGAGAAAAATCAATTGCATTCTCATTAAATATACTACTTTATGTTGTGTGGGGTTTTTTTTTTCACCTTGCCATTAAGGAAAGCTGACAAATAATGAACCATAAAACCATAATTTAATCGACTCTTCAGATTAGTTAAAATGATTTTAAGAATGAAAAATTCTACGAAATAAAAAACACATTTTTTGGCAGATGAATGGTGAGCTGCAGTAATTCTGAAACCACAGTTCTCATGTCCTCAGCAAGTGATCACTGATGGACTGATGTCATCACTACTGACTCACCGCCTCGATTATAGGAAAAGTGGTTCTTAGGTTCTCAGAGGCTACCATTTTAAGGTCATTAATGAAGCACTTCATGGACAAACAGCTACTCTTTTTTTTAACAGTGTGTTAAATATAAAATGTTTATTTTATTTTGGAAGTTGTGCTCAGCTTCTTTCTGAATTCTTTTATTTATACTGAATTCTAATTTCCTTTTCATTCTCTGCCTTCCCCAGTCATACATATTCCACCACAACTGCTAAATGACTATATTAATGCTTCTCTCATCCACATATATTCATGCACACAAACATCCCACCCACTTGTTAGATTGTCTTGAGCATGTAGTGTTCATTTTTGTTATATTTGCTTATAAACTAAAATAATATATTTAAAAAAACACCAAGCTGTTTCTGCATTGGTTCTTAACTGCTCCATATGTAGAGTTATGGATCTATTACGGTTAAATGTCTGCGTGACTATCAGCCTGTAGTCGTTGTTCAGAGGCATGCTTCAGGCCACATTTCCCTCAGGAGGCCTCAGCTCTGCACTTAAAGCCCATTCCAAAATATTTGATCTCCTGAAGAAGAGTATTCTTAGAAGTGTTGGGTGCGGTGCCTGCTGTTAATTCACTAACAAATGTGTGTGTGAAGATGAAAGTTTAACTGTGTACTTTTCAACTGCTGCTGTGCTTTCTGCAGTGTCAGTGCTCATTTGCAGTCAGTGCTCTTAAGATGACAAGCAGGTCTTAGTTCTGTGTTTCACTCTTACATGAAAGTGGATTGCACAATCTAACGTCAGCACAGGTCCAGAGCGACAGTCTTACTTTTACAGCTGTGCATCTGGTGACTGTCGAAGCCTCCGAAGGTCTCAGCCCGACGCGGCAGACACACCGGCCCAGCACCTCCTCCCTCATGGACGCTGGCCATCGCTCCCCCCAGGCTGCCGTTAACCAGTGCCTGTAACGTCTCCACTGTCAGGTGCACAGACACACACACAGACCAACATTATTGTGCAGGTCAATAAGTGAATTATCCAAGCTAACTGTGTTATAGTCCAGCTCTGCGTTCATGAATTCAGGCAGGCACTGCTGCTTGCAACCTGGCGCTGGCTTCTGTTGCTAAGCAACTACAGCCAAGCTGATTGATTCATACCGTTTTTTTTGTTTTTTTTTTAGTTTTTTTGCTAAAAGTTTAAACATATTTGCAAGCAGAAATGTATATTAGCTCTAAAATGGCATGTGTTGACATCAGTATAGAGGAGATGCCTCATTGTGGATTTTCCAGTAAAAATAATTGGAATAAAGTTGCTGCTGGTGGAAGTATAACTCCATTTAAAGATTTTAACTTCAAAAGAGGAAATGACATCACTAGTATCAGTTCACATATCAGATATGGTCAATTACTGGCTCAGATGAAAGAAAAACATTGCGAGGTAATTTAGTAAAAGCAGAGCTTCTTTGTGTCTATCCTGCAGAATTAGATTCAGGGTATATTTCTTTTATTTTACATGTTTATGTGACATAGTTGCCTGCAAACCTGCAAACTGTAAAACAAGTCCTTGGTATTTTTAACCAACTTGATGTTTTTGTGGAACACTGTCTGCCTGCAGCAGTACTCAGAAATCAGGAGCAGCAGCATGAAACTTCTTTATGCAGCTCACAGCCCTGACCGCAACAGCAACTTGACTCCAAGAGCTTTGTTGTGAGTGTGCATTACGTAAAATGAAAATGCACAAAACCTTTGTAAATACTGTAGAGCCAAATGAAAGTAAATGACATTAATTGTTTTATCTCTCTAAGTGAATTATGCTTTCCAAAAGACTGAGGAATTGATGAGAAAGTGTCATGTTTTTGTCAATTAAGTCTTTCATAACCTGAAAGAATAAAATACTACAAACTGTCCTGAAAATAATCAAAATTCAGCTCGCCTTAAGAAAAGATTCAACTGTTTTATGTTCATTTCGTCCAAAAATACCAGCTGTTTGAATTTAAATTGATGTTGATGGGCAGAAGATGTGCTGTTCCTCTCAGTCTTTCTTCAGATTTCAGTGTCTTTGTCACAATATGCAATTCACTTCTCATCCCGTCCTGCTTTCTTCTCATACACAATTGATGAACGGGGCTGCAAAAGCACCAACTCCAGCTTCAACAAAATTTCAAAACCACATCCTGAGCCCTTTTATGTTTTCTGTGCAGTTTTCCAAAAACCATGGCAAAACACAACTGCTCTTGCCCGCTGTTTGCTCTCAATCTCTAATGAGATTGAACTTACCAAGCCAATTACTGCAGAACTAAATAAAGAAATCAGCCCTGTGTTAAGCAAAATCATACAATATTGCAGTGTCTAAAGTCTGATTTAGGGTCAGGAATAGTGATCATGTAAATGTGGATAAAACCTTTTCCTTTGGTGACTCAAAAACAAGCAGCTGAGGTAATGAACAAGGGAAGTTGAAGGAAAGTGTCCAAAACAAGTGTCCAAATATGGGAATTTCTATTTATTTTCCAAACATTTTGTTATATGATTAAATGTTATGTGTGTGTCCTATCTAGCCTGTTGGGTGTATTCAGTCTAGAATCATCATGCAACTTTATGGTTATTAGAGCCTGCACTACAGCTCAAAGCTACACAGATGGTGTCAGGTATGATGGTTCTTTTTATGCCTTCTTATATACAACCTAAAAAGGACCCCTGCATGCCATGGACCAACAGTGTGTCCATAAGCAGGATTGTTGGTAGTTGAGTGTGTGACATTTGCTGGAGGTCACAAAAATGATACCGTGTGTTAGCAGATGAAAACCCCAGGCGTTCATTTTAGATACGACATTCATAATTTGCCATAAAGTGTGAGCCCAGTTGCTCCCCATCTCCCTCTCGCTGTTCTCACGTCAATCCATTCAGCCTCATTGCTGTGAACACCCAATTAAAGATGCATCTGCAGTACATACATTATAAATCCCCCCTTCCTCTGTCTTACCTTCCTGCAGGGCATCTTTCATGATGGAAGCGCCCCGTGGTGGCTCCTGACTGCAGGCTGACCTGAAGAAAGGCTCGACTTGTCTGGAGGCCTCGTCACCTGGGTTCAGGCCTTCCCACATCCCCCTGAAGAGTCTCACCTTCTCCTCTAGCAGAGACATGATCTCAGTGTCCTTCTGCCTCAACATATCTGGAAAGCAGAAAGAGAAGAGTGGATTATATGATGGTATTTGGGGAAATGCATCCCTGCTTGCTTGCACACACACACACACGTTTAATGCATTTCTCTCACCTCTCATCTCTCTGGCTTTACTCTCTAATTGTCTCTTGTCATCTTCTGTCTCACTGGGAATCCCTTCATCCTCATCCTTGTCCCTGTCCAGTCGGAGAAAGGACAGATAAATGTCAAGTATTTCAGCAGGTAAAATGGACAGAATTCTACTTCATTTATACTATTTTGGCCTAAAACATAAAAAGAGAGCATTTAGTTGATCAACAGAATGTTTCCACCGTTAATTATCTCGTTTTGTGGTGAAAATCTGGTTAAAAATTAAGAATGCTTTTTATCTGACTGGTTTTATCCTTTTAAAATGGGGACATTTATAGTATTTTAAGACAGATGAAGCTGAAACTATGAAATTTCAATTCCACCTTTCCTCACTTGAAGTCTTTTAAAAAAAAAAATAAAAAAACAAAAAAAAACAATATTAGCTTTGAGCGCTTTTTTACTTAGATCTAGTTGACAGATTCTTCATTGGTCCAAAGAACCTTGAGAGTTTAAAAAAAATTATACAAGTGCCTTGTGATATAAATGGGAGTGTGAGTATCAATTTTGCGTTCATCTCCATTACTACCAATAGCTTGATCTCAGTTTTGTTCTCTGACAGAAGTTGTGCTTTAAAGGAGAGAGAAAGAGCAGTAAATCTCTCTCCTTGCTGCTGGCTACATTCAAATAATCCTCTGCTTGTAGTGAGCTGCCCTTGAAGCCAATCCAGTATTAAGACTGTTCCTGAGTACATCCCATCAGCAGGTAGAGCAGTCTTAATCCTCCTGACAAGACAGTCCTCTATCACAACTGACTGTGTATTACGAATACAGAAAAGGGCATATAAACTTCCGGTTTACAACAAAAGCATTACAAGTCAGTTAACAATCAAGAGTAAATACAGATGATAAGGTCGTGGTTTGAAAACAAAACTGCAAAATTTTTTCTCTGGGAGCAGTAAAGCTTTTGAAGAGTCTCGAAATGCACATCTGAATGAATCCAACTCACATAGACTGCATGGCTCCCTGGATGAGCTGCATCCAGGTGTTACGTTCCTCCTTGGAGCTGGCCAGAACCTCCATCATCTCCGGCCTCTCGATGCCTGCCGTGATGAGGAAGAGGCCGCGCTCCTTGTTAGCAACCTCCCTCACAATCAGCTTCTGCAGGGAGATGACTGTAGAACGCTGGTCCTGCAGGGACAGAGGGATGAGGAAGAAGAGGAGGGTTGGACAGAGCCAAACATGGGAGGGGAGTGGGAGGAAAAAAAAAGATGGCAGTGGGAGGATCAAGATGTAGGAGAGGATGGGGGGAAGATGGAAAAAGAAAGATGAAGGGTGGGTTATAGCAACAGAAAACAGGAGGGGAGGAGAGTAATTATGGAGGAAGGAACAGAAAGAGAAACAAGTGCACTGAAAACAAAAGGAAGGTGAGTTTTAAAATACAATAAGGGATTATATAGTAAGTGAAGAGTTGGTTGATGTGTTAGAATAGGAAAAAATAATGCAAAGGGTGCAAGCAATGCACATATCAGTGCATTGGCACCACAAAGCCACAGTTTGATTTCTGCTCGATCCAGTCAAATCTCCTCAGCTGTAACCACATCCCAATATTGTGCCTGCAAACCACTTGTCTAAGATTAAACGAATAGGTTGAGACTTTTCTGTTTCTTTTCCAAGTGTGACTCCACTGTAAACAAAAGAACAAAATCCAAAGACAGTGCTGGAGCTTTCAAATCGAATCATGCGGGAATCTCGTAAAAAGTCCCTCTACTGAAGCTCAGCAAGAACAATGACTATTTGGAGAAACTGAATTAGAAAAAGAAAAGAAAAAAAAAAAACAAGAAATAAATCACATTGTGTCCAGTATACGTAGCATTAATTGCCCTACAAGCAATACCAGAAAATAGTCCACCTCCTGTCCTGAATGTATCCAAAACAAAACCCTGAGTAAAGGCTCTTATCCATTTCAACTCATCGCCCCTCTGTGTCTCTTTCAGCATCAACAACCTCAATTCAAACATGCCAAGCCTCTTCTTACTGATAGATGTGATTATCCTGCTGCAGGCCTGCCTGTTTTCATCCCCCCTAATGTGCGACAGAAAGCATGTGTCATGCATCAAGCTGCGAGTTCTATAAACGCAGAAAAAGCAACTCAAACCTATATTGTTTATCACAGCTGAGTTTAAAGCCCAGGGCCAGATCAGCTTTATGAGCTTTAGCTAGCGTGCAAGCAAGAGGCAGGCGTTATTGCACAGTGGGAAAAGTAAGCAGGGCAGCTAATGCTAACAGCAACAACAGTGGGAAGGGAAAATATGACAACATACTCTGGCAGTGCTTATAAGATCTTTATTACTGGAGGGAAGGATGGAGAGAGAGCAAGGAAAAGGAATAAAAATATGTTCGAAGAGAGACAGATGTGACAGGAAGAACTTACCAGCATGGCATAGACATATTTCTGGTCTTTCTCTTGGAGAAACACTAAGACATCTGATAGGAGCAGAGCATGGACATCTGGAAGATGAAGACAGAATAAAGGAGTGAGTGAAAAGTCTCAAGATGCTTACGTATTACAGTTACAAAGAACTAATGAGCATGTCTTCACCCTTTAGCCTTCCTTGGATGTTCTTGAGTTGCAGTGCTCCATCGTGGATCAGCCTCCTCCTCAGCAGGTCCTCCCTGGCAAAAATCTGACCACTCTTCATCATCATAATGGACTTGCTGTCCATGCGGCAGTGAAATTCCTTCAGACGACGTCTCTTCTCATGCTCGTTCACCTTGCTATCGACTGCTGCAATCACCTCCTTCACTAGCCGTACCGCCTCCGTCAGGTCTTCATAGTCTTCCTCGCTCTCTGTGACGACAGTGTAGCGAGGGGTTAGGAGGGCGAAGATGTAGGAGTCTCTCATTTGAGAAAGCCCTCAGGCTCTATTTCGAATATTTTACCCATGTTAGATAATGAATGCACGTCACTTATATTTAGGCTGGTCCATCTGCCTGTTGAGTAGAGTGCCAAAGCTGAACAAGTATTTATACACAGCAGAAGTTTAAGTGATATTTTGCTGCTCCTGCTGGCTTTTAATGGTTCAATTGCAGCAAAAGTACACATTTGCATAAAATCACCTGAATTCCAGGCAATTTTTTAAAAAGTTTAAAATTTGTTTATGAAAAAAATATTTTAAATTGTATCTACACTTTTGATTATAATGTTGTGAATATTTGACTTTAGCACATGCACATTCCTCCATGAAATCAGACATTTTTGACTGAATAAGGTGCCTCTGACAGATCTGACCAACTAGCAGCTGTCGTTGGAATATCCTCTCTTTCTTTGATAATTTTGATGATCTGGGACAAAGACAACAATGATTACACATTAACATATCTATCATTGTGTACCTATGTGTGTGTGGACTAACAACTCCATAAATCTCCACTGCTTAGGATTTGTGTTCCTTCAGCAAAGTTGGTAAGAAAATTGATGCTAGTATCAGTCAGACATCTGGATCTGGACCACTTTGGCAAGCTGAGTTCGTGGTTTAACAGCTGCAAGGTGCCCTGGTCCTGTTGATTTTAAAAAAAAAAAATCTTCAACTCTTCACCTTCCTCCAACCATGTTTGACAGCTGCGGTGAGGTCTTTGTATTGATGTGCTGTTTGGCTTTTGTTGTGCAAAATGGGCAAATACCTCTACTTTGGTCTTTTCTTTACAAAAACATTGGTCCAGAAATACTGTCGTTTGTTCAGACGCAACTTTGTTGTACTGTCATGTTCTTTTTATAAGAAAAAACAGATGGGTTTTTATTTTAATTTTAGACCTGGTAAGGAAACAATTACATTTCTATTATGTCCTGGCACGTAAAAACAAGAGACACAGGGTGTACTTTCTTCTTCACATGACTGCTTTTTCCATATATGGAACTGTTCCTGACTAAATACATATTTGATTAGTGTAGTTTACTTACAAGCAGGGCTGTTCTTCTCCCTTTGTGAAACTTTGGAGTATTGGGCTGGGAAAAGCTTTTATCAACTCAACGGGAGTTGAGACTACGCTAATCAGTGCAAAATAGCCATTTATTTATCTGAAAACATACAGGCCTATGGTCACAGTCTTCCGCAGATCTGAAACCATCGAAATAGAGGTATGACAACGATTACAGTAAATAAAAATACACGCTGAGGAAACCCCAAATTCATTACGCATCATAAACACACCTTTTTGATCTAATTTCTGTTTTGGACTTGATGTGTAATATTTTCCCCAAAATGGGATATTTTACTCCTGCCGTTGTTGTGCTTAAATGCTCCAAAGCAGCAAAAAAAAAAGATCAAAATCTGTGAGTATTCTGTGTAACTGTGAGTACAGTGTGTAAATTCCACTTAGTGTATATGAGAGTGCCAGAAAAATAAAAAGTCTTCTTAAAACCCATTGTGGATTAACCCAGAGCTCCGAATCCCACATAGAACTATGAAGAGGCTCTAGGGAAGGATTAGAGAAAACGTACGCGGTGGGAGGCAAGAATGATGAGAACTACTCCAAATCTGATATAAATAAGGCGTGAAATATTTCACCTCCTCAAACTCTGTTTGAACCGTTATTCTAAAAACACCTTTCCAACACCTGTCTTCATTTTCTCAAAATACATCAACTTTGTGAGAGAAATCCTACATTTCAGTGCATTTATTAAAACAATTGACACATTGCAGTTGGACGCTTTTTAGTATTCAAGAAGAACTCAAAGATTTACAGCAGGGGGAAAAACAAGAAAAAACTACTAAGGACAAAATAAAATAAAAAGTATTAATTCAGATAAATACTTATTTTGTGCTGTCAACCTATTTGCCAGGGTGTTTGAGATAAACAACTCCCGGTGATGCTGGTGTGACGATGCTGCAGGTTAAAGTGACCTTTACACATTCGATGACTGACATTTAACATCCAGGTCAACGCTGTGACAATCTCAACTCCTCAAACACCTTTAAAGAAAACTCTTCTGATATATTTAGATGTAATTTGACCTTTGAGTTTATGTTTACTCTTGCTTGTGCTTGTACAGAAAAATCCTTTAAATTAAAAAACAAAACTCATGACCACTTCTGTGACTTTAATACTTCTGCTCTGCACTGATCTACTACATCAACTCAAAAACTAGATAGTGTGCAATTAAAAAAAATAATCTGTGGTTATCAAGGGTTTTCTCATTTAGAGCAGACTTCCTCCACTCAGTGCCCTTGTTTCTAAAAGTTGTGTGTACACGGCAAAAACACAGGTGGCAGGTGAAGCCCACGTGAAACCAACCTTTAGTGTGCTGCAGCATTCTCTGGATCAGAACAGGGTACTTCGTTATCCTCTGGGTCACCAGCAATATGCATTCTGGGATACCAAGCCTCCGCACAATGCTGCTACTCATCTTTTTCTGGAAGAAATAAACAAAAGTCGCTTCAGTGAAACATGCCCACACAACAGGTGGCAGTGAGAAACTTTGAAACCGAGTTGGAGAAGAACAAAACACAAACAATACTTTGGACTGCGCTCCTTGAGATTTTGTTTATATCAGTGAAAACTGATGCCAAGTACAATCGGTTTGAAGGGTAGTATGTTGTCAGTCACTGAACATTGTTGTGGAGACATTGTTGGCCCAGTCTTCAATGCAGCATTCCGAAATGACCTCACATGTGGCTCTTGATTGTTTTGGTATGCAGCAAAGTTCATGAGAGTTTCAAAGGCTGCAGGGTGCTCATGTCTTGAGGTTCTAAAACAATCCACCACTCTGCTTCACAGTTGTGATATGTAGTTTGTTTTGATACACTGAATTAGCTTCTTACTGAATGTGGAACTGGCCAAACATTTTCGCTTTTATTTTGACTGTCTAAAAGACACTGTCTCAGAGGTCTTGTGGCATATTTAGATCCAACTTCGTGAAGCTAAGCTGTGCTGTCACGGTCTTTTACAGAGAAGTTCCCATCTCCTGGTAACCCTTCCAACAAATCATCCTTGTTCAATCTTGTCTAACTGTACAGTCATCAACTCTATCATTTAATACGATAACTGAGGCCTGTAAAGTCAAAGATGCAGGGTTAATTTGCAGTTTCACCGAGCATTGCATGGGCTATCCTGAGAAAGTATTCCATTCCAAAGCAAACTGCCATCAGTCTTGAATCCTGCTATTTTTCTTTTTTACTTATGAATAATTTTTTACCATGTAGAGTGAAAGACTCTAAATTGTTTGAAAAGTGACCTTTCTTCCCTTTCCCTCCCTTTCCAGATAGTTTGTCAACAGCAATTACTTCATTCAGATCATTCCTGATGCATTTCCTCCATGGCATCGTATTAAGACAAACCTGAACCTTCCAGACCAAAAAACTGTCAAAATGTCTGCTCTTATAGAGGTGCCCACACTTACTGGTGATCAGTTAATCAGGCAGTAAAGAAACAGTCAGGGTATACTAAGTGTGTCCCATGTTTCTGCACTGTGACTTGGTTTTTGTTAAATAACTAATGATACTACATTATCTAATGTCATGATGTTCTTTTTAAAACCTTTCAAAGACCACATCGTTTTTTTAATGTTCTCTTTAAAATGTAGAAGAGAAAGGATAAGAAGAAAAAAGCAGAAGAGTAGATCAGGCCCCGTGCTGAATGTCGAACGAGAACTCAGCAGAATAGAAACAATTATTCCTAGAACGCCATACATTCACAAAGAAATTAACTTTTCCATGAAAAGACACAAAAAAAAACCAGACTTGTCTGTGAAAGTCTCACAGCTTTATGACTGATATTTGTGAGAGAAGTGTGATTCTTACTTTGATGAAGGCTTTGAAGCGTCTGTCTTTGGTCAGGAGGTCCTTGTAAAAGTTCACAGCTTCATTATGGCGGCTACAGAATCTTCCATAAACCCTCTTCATACTTTCACCATTAGAGCCTGAGAACTAGAGCCCAAAATGACAGATATGGATACACAAAATAAATACTTTTGCAGCATAGTAACAAATAAAATAAAATGAATGTAGATGGCGGGGTTATAAGATCAGAGACTCAAATTGTCCTGGGATCTTTAACATAAACATCTCTGACATCACAAAGATAGAAAGAAATGTTTTAGGAGTACACGGTGCTCTCCTTGCTCTGACCTGGCTGACCAGGATGTCTCCTATCCTGTTGATAATGAAGCTCCCCTCCAAGCTCCCCCCCTCCAGCTGGCTCTCCTTCTTTCGCTCCAGGAGACGCAGGAGGTGTTGTGTGTGGAGTTCAAGCAGCTCATCTAGTGCCGGGAACAGCTTCTCAATTGTGTGCAGCTCCAGCTGCACCTCCTTTTGCAGGCCTTTGCTGTATACTTCTGACATGATGCGTAATGTCCGGATGTGATGCATCTCTGTCTGCATCAGCTCTGCAGACATAACAAGATGTAAGAATCATTCAAAGCAATTACAAACACATATCTATTTCTGATGTCTGTAAAGACATATTTTACATCCTTCTTGCCACAGTACAGCCTGAGTGGAGCTGATCTTCTCTAAATCAGATCAATCAAATTTGCCACAAGCAGATTCAATTTAAAGGTTAGAGGCAGCTCAGGGACCAACAGCAAAGAGGATGCTTGAATGTATAATTAAACAAGGTAAACCTGCAACCTCAGTGGGCCATGCGCTCTTACGATACTACAGAAATAAATTTATGAGAAAGTCATACAAAGCCTGCTTAGTAAAAATATGTTTACTGCAACAATAAAACCAACTTATTTGTAGCCAACAATTCAGATCTAATCTCTGTTGACTCAACAGAATGATACCGTTTCACATTTTTGACAAGAAACCTCACATCTTCCTTACATCTGCGTCAAAGCTAAAAATCCACCCAAAGAAAATCAATTTGCAGTGCTTGGATGTACCATAGATCACATCTTGTCTCTTCACCAGCTCTTTGTCCAGTTGCTGCATGTACTGCTGCTCCACACACAAGCTCCACGAGTCTGCTTCCAGCTCTTTGGCTTCTGCCTCAAATTCTCCCATCAGCTGTCCGTCCATCATCTCTGTTCCTGAACAGATGACCCAGCCCATATTCACAATACCGCCTTACAACTGCGCAGAGAAATTGCTGCTCACAGGCAAGAGATTTGCTGTACTGGTGTGTGTGTGATGACCTTCATCAGTGAGCGACTCCATGGATTCTGTGACCTGGTTGGTTCTGTTGAGCGAGTCAGTGGACTGAGAGAGATACCTCAGGCCTTTAATGGGTATCTCATCAAACACTGGACTGGATGGAGAAACGATAATAAAGGTTAGAAAGACTACAATTCTCTTTTCATTACAGGTCGATGCCACAGACATTCACTAATCTGTTTGAAGACACAGTGCGCCGCAGACATAGTGGTCAATTAAAAAAAAGAAAAGAAAAGTAAATTAACACATAAAACCAGATAGTTTAAATGACTTCAGGTGGATCATTAATCAGGAACTCAAATATTTCATCGCATTTAAACTGACATTTGATTATCCTAGTCTTTTCATTCACCCACAGCAGCAGCTTACCCTGCAATGTTGCTTATTGAGAGGCTCTTAGAGAGGTTGTTTCCATGGAAAGCCATAATGCTGGTGTGCCTCCGTGCTGAAGGGATCATTAGTGTGGAGGGTTCTTCGGGGGACAAGATGGCTGACCAGGGGCGGTCTCTGGTTCCACCAGCTGGAGCAGAGACAGAAGTAACTAGACAAACTCCCACAGCCACTGTGGACCTTTAAAACAACCCCGTCCTCACTCTCTCACTTCTATCGTTTGTAACCAAGTAACATGGTTATATTCCTTAAAAAAAAAGAACTTGAAGAAGATACAAATGAAAACATTGGTGTTTCGCCAAATCTAATGTACATACATACATACATATTATGAGACTGTCCATCTTCTAAATTGTTCAATGTCTGAATCTAAAAACCACTAAAGGAATACCAAAGTACAAGCTGAACAAAAGAATTTAAGAAAATGAACTGCCAAAAACAAATCTAAAGGAAAATATTTGTGTCCTTTAATAAAAAGCACCAATAGACAACAAAAGTGAGTACTCCCATCCATGTAAACAACCCTTCTTTTAAACGACTCAAATGTACAACCTTCAATAACCTCGATATTCTTTTAAGTTAAAATGCTGAGTCTTTTTTCGTGAAAAAAACATACATTTTTACAATCACCAATTAGAGAGCCTGTGATTTGTTTAAAAAAGGAAACACTTCTTTATGAAAAGTGTAGTAATTTTTGTTTCACCGTGCTCTTACTGTGGGGCCTGCACTTCTAAGTAATTACATCTAAACAGCTAGTTTGCAGTTAAGCTGATTTTTCATTTAAGGCAATACTGCACAGGGGAGTATTCACTTCACTTGTTTACTATAACCGGCCAAGATGATTACTGGTAGGTAGTCGATCCATTATAGTGTAGTTTGACACTTACATTTGTTCCTCATTGTTACTGGAGGAAAAGAGCTCGAGTCTGGTACCACAAGCTGCTGTTTGGGCAACTGCACACAGAAACAGAGGATAAAAGCGTGAACACAACAAAAATTGATAGTTGCTTCAGACAACAGAATCCTAGAAATTCAGCAGTGTAGCGACAGTTTTACCTTCATCTTCACCTTGGCACAAGCGGGCAGGCTGTCCCTGCAGCCCTTGTGGACGGAAGCGTTACAGTCTGGAAAGAAAAGCAGCAGTGAACACTGTGAATCTGGCGGTGCTGTTGGGGCCAGTGAGGGTGTGTTGTGGAAAGGTGGGGGCTAGAAATTCTGACTGGGTTTCATAGCCAGCCAGGAAACTCCAACAGACCGCTAATGAAAGCCAGACTGAAGCAGAGCATGTGATGCAATCGAGGGGTAATACTGCATGTGTATGAAGGGGAAAAAATGGATAGTCCGTGGAATGACGCACATGTGTCTTCACTGCAATGCATGGGAAAATTTGAATCATGTAAACATTCCCAAATCGCCATTTAGAAGCAAAAGTCATAATTCTTGATATGCTGTGCAATCTGATCCATTCATTCAACTAGGGGATCAAATTGTCTCGTATTCTTTAGGAAACTACCTCTCAGCGTTCACATTTCACACAGTGAAGTGCCTTTGTTAATACAAACAAAGACGAACAAAATAACTTCAACAGGAAGCATCGGCAAGACAAAGAGCTGCTTATGCTTGTGTCAGGCTGAGCAAAGTTTCCACTAATTTTCATACCGACATGTTTCTACTTCCACAGAAGTGTATTTAACAGACAAGTTGCACAACTCACAATCAGACTATTGGATGTAGTCACCCATGCTGACATGCACATAACACTTCCACTCTGGGGATTACATAAATGCCCTTATGCTGTCAGTCAGGGTGAGAAATTACTGCAGTAGAACTTGACAAGTGTAGAAAAGGAGAAACACTATCAGCATTCAGAAGCACCTCCACCCATGGGCTGAAAATATGGGATTTCCATGTGTGTGATTTTCACATCTTTCTCCTCAGGGGCTTATGGGGCATTTCACCACTTTCTGTGGACATCCAACTAATTCTAGCGAAGCGGACACAAAAGATCACTGTATCTGTCTGCTGAATGGCCACAAGCCAGAGATCTGAGAGTGTAAACCTCCAGAAAAACACCCTCAGAACTGTTAGTGGCTCAAACAACTTGAATCGGTCTCCCTGAGAGAAAAAAGTCATGTTTCTCGTCAGTCTGGAGTATACGACTTAGAATGTGGCTATTGAGAGGATGGCTGTGGTCTGTTTCTCCTTTTTTTTTTTTTTTTTCTTTAAACAGAGAGATTTTTTTTTTCTTTTCCCCTTTTGGGGGAGTTGAGCAAAAGCGCTTGCGCAATAAACTACATCCTCTTTTGGGCTGCTGCTGCTCCAGCTAGAAACAATTGAAAAAACGCTTTGTTGTCAGTCTGACTGCTGTATTAGAAACAGTCCCATAGGAAGTTTCACTACTTCATATGGATCATGAGACTCATTCAGGCAAATATACAGATGCTATAGCCCACTACAGATATGACGCCCTTTATGGTTACAGAGAATTCTTTGGTTAGACTTATCAGAAAAAGAAACGAATCAAGCTTTTTAATAATTGTGTCCTCTGTAAAATCATTCATGGGAAATTAATATCAACTGAGAACCAACAAACTGATATTTTTCTCTGAATCAAAGTTTGAATATAAGATGACATCTGTGTTGCACTGATTGAGCCTTTACAATGAGTTAGCATGACCTTTCCAGAGAACAATTCACCGCTGGTGACTGACTGACAGAAGACATTTTCTTTTCCACTTGTTTTTTTCAGAGGTTTAACAAATGACCTGATCTGATTCTTTGATGTTACAGTTTCTTGAAAAAAAAGAGAAAAAAAAAAGTCAAAATATGTCTTCGTTGACCAGCTCTATTAATTTGATGTAAATTTGAGATTATGTGTAACAAGAAGAAGCAACACTGGGACAAACAAACATTGTAAAGAAACATAAGAGAAGACAAAAGTACTCACATGTGCAGAAGAAAGCCTCCTTGCTATTAAACGCCTTATTGCAGTGGGAACACTGGGCACCCTGGTTCGAGCTGACTGGAGTAAAGACATGCCCATTCACAGTCTTCTTGTCCTTCTCCTTGCCGTCTTTCTCTTTCTCTTTTTTGTCTCGGTCCTTTTCCTGCACAAAGGCACAGGATTAAAATGGATAATGAGATTTGACAGTGAACTTTATTTCAGCAGTTACTTGAACTCCACCATCTGATCAGAAATTTAGGGAAACGTGAGATTCCAAGTGAAGCCTGCGCTGTGTGGAGTGGACTGACACACCAGACGGTGACAAAATGTTTCACTGTTTGGCCTGTTGCTTAGACTTAATTCCAACCCGAACCCCACAGAGCGACATGATTACTCTAATGTGGTGCACAGAGGGGGTTTGCATATTAAGTGATGCATTATTTATGCTGACAACAAAGTGTCTCATTAAAGGACTGTTGTAAATGTAGTGTTTGTTTCAGGCAGTTTCTTCTAGTTTTTCTGGGTCTGATAATTTGGGTGTTTCTAACATGTCATTGTTCAGTGCTAAAGAGGACTGACAACAGTGCAAACAACAAGTCACAATGACTATTAATGCAACAGTGAGAAACACAGTTTTATATATATTCTGAGCTACTGTAGTCTAATTATAACAGTGATTTAACTGTATGATGACTGAGAAGAGAGACACATCTGCAGGATGCATGACTACCACCAGAGACATAGCATCTGGGAATTACATCTCTGACCTTTCAAAAACAGGCTGGTCTTTCTGTCCTGCTCTGCATTAATGGACAAGCTCATCATCAGCGTTTGGTTCCTGCACACTGAGCTGAATCACAATCCCACAAAGTGATGCAGGGAAGAACAGAGTTCCTATTCTCTTGGATTCGCATCACAGAGTCTCCACCCAAACCCGGAGGAAAAGGAAAAATAGAATTTTCCAGCTCATTTTAATGGCCAGCCTTGAGCATCTTGGACCACAAAGCCCTGGCATACTGGAACTCATTTTGCTCAGTTTTAAGATGCCAAAAGGCTGACTGGACCGCAACATGTTTAAAGCCATTACAACACACAGCATTCATTCTCACTTCCTGCATCAACAACAACCGTCCAAACCAATGGTGAAACACACTAACATACTTCCTTTAACACAGTTAGAATCACTTTTTGATATCTTTTATCTATAAAATACAAAAACAATTCCACATTTTAGAAAAGACAGGGAAAGAAAGATGGTTCTCACCCACATTTTGCTACAAGGATTAACAGAAGATGTAATCACTTTTGACATTTCACTCTGAGATCTTAACGAAGCCGTATTCCTTTAAGACGTACTTGAACAGACTATGACTGCACTGAAAAAAAGACATCAGCCTATAAAGGAACCCTTTGAACATGAGATAGTGACAGCCCCTTGACTTCACTACGACGTGACTGGGAAACCAGAGCACACCTTCAGCCTACCTCCAGCCACTCCAGCCAACCTTTCCATTTCAGTGAAAAGCCATGGCTCCCTGTGAATCTCTTGCATGACATCCCTGGATGTGGCCAAGCAGCTGAAGCTTCAGCCGTCACAGAGGCTCCATCAGGAACGCTACAAAGAGGAAGTGAATGGCTTGCTACAGGAGGTGTTATTTCTGCAATGACCCTTTGGTCTGGTACAGACACTGTGAAAAAAAAAAAAACGGCACAAACAAGATCCTCTTCCAGAACATTTGGACTTTCACTATTATTCAGAAACTGCAACTGTGTGAAACTTTCCATCTAAAGAGTCAGATGATGTCTAACAATCAGAATATGATGGTTAAATTATACAATGTCATGTTTTTTAAAAATAACTGGAATTTTAAAAAAAAAACACGTAATGCTATAGTGCAGTATGTGATTTAGACTGCCAAGTTAGTTACTTGAGCTGTCACAAAAAAGACAAATCCAGTTCAATCACCACATCAAGAGCTTGTTGATGCTTAGATATGATTACAACATCACACTTTAATTAGTGGCCAAAAGTTTTACTTTTTAACAGGTAGCAACCAGTCAGCGGCCATGCCCAACTTATTTCGAATCCTGTCACTTTAAAAGCAGCAGTTTACAGAGGAGACCAGAAAACCACAGCCAGCTGACTTCCTGCTTTACTTCCCGTTCACCCCTCAGTGTCCCTCTGCAAGGCAGCAGGTTTTGTAGAGATGACACACTTATTAAACAAATGACCACTTTATTCCAAAGATAGGGAACATTAATCCAGGTTTTTTACAGTTAAGCACACTAAAATTAGGGGCTTTTACATCCATTTTAATACCTCATAGAAATGTGGTAAAAGCTGTTTCATGTAATGAGAAACCGTTAAGAACAGTAGAAAAGCTATAAGCTAGAATTATTTATTACGTCATATTTCTTTCATTACTTGCAAGCAGCGAGTAACTCCAGGAGCAGATGATGAAACTGATTTAATTAATGCAATACTACATTTTGTTATGTTAATTACTACTGAAAATGACTAATTAATTAATGGATTTACTAAAATATACATTTGTCAAGAGGTTTTCTACAACTTAGGTGTTGTTGACTGAGTCTGTATCTCAGGTTTCAACAGTGTAATCTGAAACCAATCAATAGTTAATATTAACTTATGCTCTTTTGAAGCACTTACCACTGCTATTTTTTATGCACTATGGTGACTTTTATGTTCCAGCAATCTTAAAGAGGTTTAAAATTACATTCAGCACTTTCTTGTTTTTCTTTCTTGCATCTGAGATTTTCTACAGATTTTTTAAATACCGTTTTGAATGTCATGCTTTTTAGCAGAGCTCTGCCTGTACAACTGGCACTTTTTGATATTTGTTATGATGAGTAGACATGATGAGATGAAATTTCTTTACATGCTGGATAAGCAAACTGAACCAAAGCCCAACTAATGGCCACAATAAGACCCTAATCCCATATTCACTGAGAAGGTATGTTGAAAATGTAAAGTAGGAGGAAAAGAGGGGAAAATGGGAGGAAGTTTATGGGAACCCTCCCCAGTCATCAATGGGGGATGTAAGATAGCTGGAAAAATAAAATGGAAAAGTCTGTAGCATCAAAGAGGACGCAGGAGGAGCATAGGGAATGCTGTGTTATCCGCTTCCCTGAGACGTGGCAGCAGAATGTAATCTGGACACCTCTACCAGCAGAAAAGATATAGACAGAGTGGTGAGTATAAAGGAGGGGGGACAATGATGCTCAACAATAGATCAAGTAATCTGGGTCCTGTTACTGTGGAGGAGCATCTATGCATACGGATAGAGGCTGCGAGTTTCTATCCATGCCTTCTTCCAGCAGAGTTCACCTTACCTAGTGATGCTGCATGTGATGTAAACATCTTAGTTGTTCCCAGGATACAAGCACAACAACACAATGCATTTGGAGCGATCTCAGGAGATCTCAGCCATGCTTCAGAGTCTGTTAAAACTCTCCATTTTCAAAATATTTCAAGTAATTTGAAATTTTTACTGTTTTATATTTACTTGTTTTCTCAGAAATTATAGAAACAATATAATTTCTTACTGGAGAATAATACATTAAAAATAAACAATATATTTGTAGTATTTTTTTTCTTAATCTTAGCGCGAAAAAAGGAGCATCCCACAGTAGAGATTTGTGCCTTGACCAGAAAATGTTGTGAACTCCAAACACAGCCTGCTGAGGAGGTCCTGACGGGAGGTTTTAAGCCCTAAAGCAAGACATGCAAACCCCAGCTGGGGCTGCTCAGATGGTGGGAGAGGAGCACACAGAGGTCAGATCCTTGTTTAATTGTACAGCAGAGGGGCAACATGAGCCTCTGAAGCTTAAGAAGAGGCCAGACATCCTTGTTCAAAGGGAGAGATCTTTAAGGAGCAGCCTAAAATGGTGGCTGAAGTTTAATCAAACACACAACAAGAGCTCTACAGACAAGTGGTGTAAATATAGCCAAGTATGATAAGTATTCTTTTAAAATCATCCTTGTTAATGAGAACAAGAAAACTCTGGCCCTGCGATGGACTGGCAACCTGTCCAGGGTGTACCCCTCCCTCTCGCCTGTGATGGGCTGGGATAGGCTCCAGCAGACCCCTGTGACCCAGAAATGGATTCAATGGGTCTACAAAATGGATGGACAGAAGAAATCTCTGTGTCTGCTCACCCTGGTCTTTTTATACATCTTGTTCTTGAGGTAGCTGAAGGTCCGGCTGACTTTTGTCACACCCTTTCCCTCAGTGTCGCTCCGCAGAGGCCCAGGCTCCTCCTCTGATATGCTGGAACACATGTACACAAGCATGGAGGTTATTTTTCAATAACTGAATTCATACAACACACTAGTTCAGCCATACCTAAACACCTTTTTATAACACCATAAAGGTTCTGTTTTGCTATGGAAGTGCTTGTCAGTTTCTCCATTCTGTTCTTTATGGGACTATAAAGGTCTTGGCAGCAATGAAAGCCTAAGAACCATTTTCTGCTAACGTCCATGAGCACATTTGAACTGACCTGTAAGCTAGTGACCCAGAAGTGCTGGAAAACGACCTCATGCCTGGAATGAAACAAGAAAGGATATGAGAGACAGCACATTATTTTTTTCACTTTTCTTCCCTTATTATTATACTGTATCTAGGGATATTTCTTTCTGAGATGTAGCTAAGGAAGGCAAAATCTCTGTGGAGGGTTGATCACTTTAACCAGTTTATGATTTGATGGAATACTCATGCTGGAACTTAATGAGACGTGTCCCAGCTGTAGAAAATGAGCAAATACCAGTATAAACTACATTTCAAAGACAATGCTGCTTTCCATCCAGTATCATCAGCTCCTTAAGAATAGATTACTCCAAAATGTCTTTGGCTTCACAGAAATGTCTCAAAATTTAAATCAGTATAAAGTTTTTTACCCAGATGACATGTGTTAATATTACCTGATTTGTATATTTATCTATTTTTAATTAGCCTGTCTTGTGAAGTCATAGTGAATGCAGCTTTTATTAAATAAATGAATTTCAGGACTTCACTACACCAAAAAAAAAGGTGTGTAGAACACAACACTGTAACATCTGATAAATAGGAACCAAAGGGACTAATACAACACATGCATCTTTTCTAGGGAACATTCAGCTTCCTATCAAATGATCACTTCTACAGAATATCCAGACACACATTGAAGTATGCACAGAGCTGCTTGCCAGAAGTGCTCCAGACTCAAACAGGATAATGAGAGCAAAGTTTTGGCCTGCCTGTGTTGATAGCAACACAGTCCAGGAGACAGAGAACACTAATGATAATATCTCACGAATGAGAAAAGAGAAAGAAAGGCTTGGGGTCTTTGACTAAAAGTGACAGATACAGACTTATTCCTGGAGGGACGAAAGTGCTTCCTCAGATTACCTGTGGTGTTTATGATTTTTTTCCCCCTCTTTCTCTGTTGACCCTGTCTCAGATTTTGCAAATAGACTACAAAAAGGCCAGTCAAAGGAAAGGTAATTGGAATACTGTACTGCAAGGTGGGCTGGAGAAGTTTTATTCAGCGAGACAAACAGAAATTATTAGCACAATGTATGCTGCCAAAAGGTAAAAGATGGGATTTTTTACACCATCAATTTTGGTTCAGGCATATTCAAATGCAATTGCACTGACAATATTGGCAGTAATTAGTGGTCTCCTTATGACAAGTTAATTGCAGCTGAACATTCAGACTCCACTAGCCTTCAGCATTAAGTGGTATTCAGTCGCATCAGCCATACACTGGAGCTCTAACTCAGTGCAAAATTGTAAAAATTAAAAGACTCAATTTATACATAAACATTTGAATTTTCCCTCAGCTCTTGTTGGATTGACTCCAGAGAGCTTTCTGACTCCTCAAAAGAAGGGGAGCAAAGACCTCCCTCCCAGTCACAGGTTGGCACATTGGTGCGGGTAGTTTGTTGAATACATATTCATTACATTTGTCTGGGATTTTAATAGCATCACTTTACCAAAAGAAAAATTTGCTTGGCTGAACAGCTCACAACCCTTTCTGACAGGATCCTTCCTGTTACAATGCTGCATTGGGTGCAGTAGCAGTCAACAGGAAGGATCCAGGGCTCTACTGGGAATAGCTAGTGCTGTGATTATCATTTACCATCTACTTTTCTACTGCAGCTTCACACTTCAGTACTTACTCGAGTTATCCTCATCATCGCTTGATGAAGAGTCTCCGTAAATGAACTGAGACTTAGATTTGGTAAGAATGGGGGAAAGGTTGAAAGAGAAGGAAATTCGCCTCTTTCGTCTCAGGCGTCCCACCGCTGTGGGGAGGAGCAGTGGGGAGAGAACCACAACAGGCACGAGTCATTTGTTTAAATGAAGTACGACAGTAAGAGTCAGGATGGCAAATGGCTATGTCAAGGCAACACCTGAGGAGCAAATTACTAATTTAGCTGCAGTGGCTTTTTACTTTCTCTTCCAGGTATTTCTCCATCAGTTAGGACATACCTAAAAACACAACTGACTTTAATTTCCTCATCACACCACTGAGACCACTGAGTCCACCCTCCACAACCTCTGATTCCAGAAAGACGAACTTAGAAAGTCAAATCTGACTCTTTCAGAATCTTGTAGTGGTAATTTAATAAACTTCTACTTCAAAGCAGGATTACAGAAAGGAAAGTGACTGAAAGGCCAGAAATGCCTCGACTGATTTGGCAAATGAAATGTAAATCTTAAAGTTAAAACAGTCTCTCACCGTCAATGTCTTTATGGCTGATGGCGAGCATGGACACGGACTTTGTGAGAGGCAGGGTCATGGCAGAGCCGTTGGATCGCAGCGGCCGATACCGCCTTAACTTCTGCAGCATGAGAGACAAGGTTCAATCAAATCTGCTGCATGACCGAGTAAATGAGGGCACAAAGACAGGTACAGATAATGTGGAACAAAGCATTACCAGCAGCTAAACTGTAAACAGGAACTATGAACTAAAAAGGGAAACTGAATGTTTGATTTGTACCTTTATGTTTATGTTGTTTAAAAGTCAATGAGACCAGAATAAAAGTACCTGAGGACAATGATGACTATTAGTTCTCACCTATTCCTAAACTGACAAGTCTTAAATTTCCCATGACCATCTATAAATCCATTTTATCTACAAACTTCCCAGTGATAAGATGAAACTACAACATCTAAAAGACAAACTTAAACTCCATGTATGTGCAAATGCATGCGTCTCAGCTGACCGGGTCATGCAATCTGCTATGCTCCTCCAACTCCTCCTGTTCTTCCGTCAGAGATACAAGGGAGCCCCTGTCATCACTGTCCTGCCGGGGCACCCTTGAGGGCTCCAGGATGCGAGGCCCTTGTGTTGTAGAGGCCCTCAGCTCTTCTTGGCCTCCAGTAAGCCCCTCCAGGCTGTAACTGTAAGGATGAACAGAAAGCAAATGTGACTTCAGTGATAGAGAAGCGATTGCAATGTGTTCACACTTGACTAGTCCCTGGAATATTCATCACAAATTTTTGGATGCAGACAGCTAGAGCTGCAACAAGCACATACACACACAAACATGCACCTGTTGAGACAAACACACAGAGAGCTGGTCCTGCACAGTGTTTAGTCAGCTGAGTTATCACCACGCTGTGGAGCAGATTTATAGCCAAAACATCTGCAAATGACTTTCAACACCAGCATCAGCACTGAGAGCTCTGCAGCTGTGATTTACAAACCCAATTAAATCGATCTATGACTGGGAATAAGAGGCCTTGAAAAATCCAATGCAATGATTATGAGGAGGAAAACTGCAGCTACATTTCAGGATGAGCGATGCGAGCAGGCCGCAGCTCTATCTGCTCCAGGACAGGCTTGGTGATGGTTGAAGCTCCAGCAGTAAATCTCTCGTTGCTTCAGCCTTTGTCTTTGTGTGGCACTCCATTATCCAGCAAATCACCAGTCCAACACTTTCAAGCATCACTAAGACTGGACTAAAAGAATCATCAGTGACCAGTGCGGCACAGCACTCACCAATCCTCAGGGCTGTGGATGCAGATGGCTATATCTGTCATATTAAAGCCTCCATCCTGGCAGTCTTATTATATACTGAGCCTGCAGAGCCAGAAGGTCCTCCACACTCAATAACACCTGCAGCTCTGGCAGCGCTCGGTTGGAGGAAGCCACTGACTGGCTGGGGCAGGGATTTTAAAACACACACAGCAGGATATGCGCGCACACTCACCACAACAACGGCAAATGCAAATCAGGCAGCATGTAAATGTGCCCGATTCAAAGACTGTCACATGCTCTCAGCAAAAAAAAGGGGGAGGGGGGCATCAGACATATACACAAACACTGTACCTGTAGCTACTAACTACTTTCACACAGCTGCTGCATAGAGCATCAGGCGGACGGCAGCTGATACCAAGAAAGAGGAGGGGGGATTGTGAGATACAGAGGAAGGACGGGATGATGGACAAGACATTATGGGAGAACATAAGTGAAGCAGACAAAGGACGGTGAGGAAATGACGGATGACGTTAGAGGGATGTCCAAACTGAAACATTAATACTTCAGGTGTCTTCAGATTGATTTCCTGCTGCAGTGTTGTAGTATTGAGGAAATAAAATGAACCATAGCTGTTTCCCACAAAAGTAACACTAACTCAAAAGTTAACACCAGCTTTTTCAACCTTTTTAGAAGCATAGAAAATTTTTGGAATAAAAAAGATCCAGCAGCACACCACTGCCCAAGAAGACATTTTGTTACCATCACCCCTGGCACTATTTAAGACACTATTGTCTTGGATAAAATTGAATTATTTCATTACTCTGTTGGTGACTAAACTTTAGGTACATGCGCTCAACAACAACTAATTATTTGAAGTAACTAAATAATGTCTTTTTTGACTAATTAAGTTAAATTGGATCATTTTCTACGGCCAACCTGATGACTTCTCCTTTGGCACACTAATGTGGTTGAAACTAACTCTAGAAGGCCTCAAAATGCAAAATATTTCAAACAAGATACTGGTAATAATCAAATTTATTCAAATATGATAAAAAGTCAAAGTAAAAACTTAAATAAAAACGATATCAAACTGTTTGATGTTCTATATTAATTTTTAAACTTGAGTTGTTTAACTACAAAGCTTTAATTTCATCTTAGTTCAAAAGTTTTGTTTTGAAATAGCATCTAAATCATTAAGGAGAACTAGGTACAAATGTTGAAGAAAAGTTTAACACATAAATCTAACTTGAACATAAAGTTAGCCCCTTATCAAATGACCCACTCCCACACTTTTGCTTTTTCCAGAGTCAAAGGAGCTGTTTGGAAAATGTTTTAATGAGAATATCTTTGAGATTTAAACTCTGCCCAACCCTGGCCTCAGTAACCTTCCTGAGTCCAGGAGGAGCTCCATGGGGTGATGGTTCAGCCTACAGAACTGAAATAACTTCTCAATCAATCAGCAATCAAGACTCATGGTAAAAGACACAGGGGCTTTTTTAATTGCTTTGTCTCATTCCTTCTGGGTAAAAAGTAGTTAAGAGAGTCAACAAAGTCATTCTACAGTTCATGCTACTTTCATTCTGGTTTTAATGTTGTGCCACAGGCTCTTCTTTTTTCCAGGACTCAACTCAAAACTCTTCTCATGCCTAACTATCTTGACAAAAAAAATCTCTTAGTGGAGGTTATCTCACACACAAACCACACACACACACACACAGTTCTCAATACAATCAAGACTCTGGAGCTGAACTCTCATTCCATGCAGTTGCTTGTTATTACTGCTTTAATACAAAATACCACAGCCTCAGCTATGTTTTTGCCACTACGCTTTGTGCGCATTCTGACAGGGGTTAAACAAAGAGAAACATTTTCAAACACATGCAGCGGGAAGCAGGATCAGTGCACCAAACATACATTACAAAGCAGGACCCTTACAGAGCCCAAACAAGTATAAATTAGTCACTGCATCTTATTAGGAAACAGGTCAACCACACAACACATGGACTGATGCACGTGGTTTATTGATACCTTCTCCTGTGAAAGGCCGGCTTTCTCTCACCAGGGCAACGCATGGAACTGGGGGTGATGGAAACAGAGAAATGAAGTGGTGGATGATGGGTGAGATGAATTGAGACTTGAGAGGATTACACAAAAGATGGTGAATGAAGGATTTATTTAATCTGATGATGGGACCATGAGTCCAAAGGGACTCTTGTGAAAAGGCTTCTAATTATATCTGTATTTTTCCTCTTTTTTTGTCCAGCTACTGACTAAACTATGAAAATAAAATAAGAACCATTTGAGAGTCTTAATCTTCTTCTTTTGTTGTTTTATTGTAAATGATTGATTCAAGTTCAAAAGGAAGTTACAACATGAAGCCAATAAACAATCATGACTGTTTATCACACCACCAATAACTATCCTTTAAAAGGGGTCATGTTAGAAAATCAGTTTCCCCAGGCTTCAGAGAGTATATCTAGCTGTCCTGGCGAGGAAAATTTATTAAAAAAAAAAAAAAAAAAAAAAAAAAACACCTCAGTCAAAAGATCTGTCTCATCGCTGGGGGCTTCAGAGGTCTGAAAATATTCCATTCAGCTAGATGGTGAGACTTGAGAGGCACTGTGACATCATGGAGGGAGATCATCTACCCTCCCCCATCTTTAACTCCACCCTCAACTTCAAGCCATGTTTCATATACTGAAATTCACAAATGAGAGATGTAAACTCTTTTGCCCTCGTTCTCTTTTTCTTTTTTTTTTTTTTAATATGCAAGGGTGACCTAATGAGATTTCTGACAGGTCTATTATTTGTGAGTA
This sequence comes from Zenarchopterus dispar, assembly GCA_028564865.1. NCBI lineage: Eukaryota > Metazoa > Chordata > Actinopteri > Beloniformes > Zenarchopteridae > Zenarchopterus > Zenarchopterus dispar. The sequence goes on from JAOWBL010000018.1 coordinate 19,317,013, forward strand.
GAGCTGTTCCAACACTGATACCAGTATTGGAAATACTTGCTCAATATAAGGGTACCGGTATCAGTGAGTATTTGATTCTACGTACTACTGGATACAATATAAATTTTATAACCTCAACCCCAATTGTTCCTCTAAATCTTTGCATCACTGCTTTGCAACTTCATGTTTTAGTCACCTGATGGAGAAACAGTGACACATTAGGTTGCACTAGCAATGTAGCATCAGCCTAATATTGGCAAAATGGCATTTTCTTGGTTTGGAAAATCCCACCATGAAAGCTTCAAATATGATCAATGTTGCTAAAATCACAAGCATCCTCATAAGTGTTTAAGGAGATGTCACATGAAAAACAAAAGTTTATCAAGTTAAAGCAAAAGACTGCAAAAGCAAAACTCTGGAATTTGCTTTCCAGAAATGCAAGAAATTACCCAAAGAGCGCCAGAAACCAGAGAAATGATGGCCAGATCTGTGGAATTCACTGTCCTAGATGACCAGCCCGTCATTAGTTAAAAATGTTGAATTCCACCATGTAAACAAACTGCTGGAGCCGCTATAGTTTCCCAGGTCAGAAATGCATCTCTGAAACTGCTCTCTCTGAACTATATGATCTACACTCACTGATCATATTTCATGTCATCTAAAAGAAGCGGAGACTATCAGTTTTACGCCAGACATCTGCATCCCCGACTTCTTCAAATGTATTATTTTACATATCCATTAAATAGATGATATTTATTTGATGTTCATTTAAATAAATTAAAAATAAAAAATAACACTGGTATTGGATCAGTTCTGGTTCTGGCAAATGCCCAAAGTCCAAGTATCAGAATTGGTATCAGACAGGAAAGAGGTAAAGAAAAAAATTTGAAATTAAGTGTGCCATGCACTGTTTTAACAGGACTGTCTATATTCAGTCAAATGTCTGTGACTGCACTACAGATGAGACACATTTAGCATGCAGGAATGAAACCCCCATCAAAGATTTTTTCACTTGATACCGTACGCTCTCGGGCAACTGTATGCTCTCTGACAAGTTTTAATGTGCTTCAGGAGTTATTGAGTGTAATTTGGGTCCAAATTTACATTAACTTGATGGCGCAAAGCTGAATAACTGATCTCAAGAGGCATACTGTGCAGAAGAGGGGGGATGGACTGTAGTTGAGTGGCTCACTGAACCCTGAAATGCCCTGAAATTGGCTTCCGAGAACAGAACTGTAATGACGTGGATAAAAAAGGAAGTGTTGAACTGCAGTTCTCCGATATTTTGACTATGTAGATTCTGAACAGAGGACACAACAATGTAGACTGGGGTCTAAATGGACCAATGCTTCCACACTCATTATGCACAACAAATACATCACATTTATTGTGGATTCCCAGAAACTCTTAGCAAGAAAGTGTTCTTTTAAATGTCAGGCCAAAACTGCCAGGACATTTTGATGATGTGTTTGTCTCACCAATTAACTTTTCATACCCAGCTTCTGTTATATTTTAAACATCTCAAAAATATGTCTATTTGTTAGCAAGCTTTTTCCTGGGTGGGCTTCAAGTCATGTTATACATGGTTCCACATTAGTAGCACAATAAAACTATAAAGGTTAAATCTTGCTGTAACTGTAAATCTTAAAAGTAGTAGAGGATGAAAGTCTAAAGATGATGTTTTATTTGCTTTCTTTAATTAATTTGTGTAACTGTATTAAAATAAGAATTATATGATAATAAATGCACTAATGACCTGCAACAGCTTCATATATACCATGAAATAACATCTACAAAAATATAAGATACAGAGAGTTCATATGTTTATGTGTGTTAAAGCAGGTGATAAAAAAAAAAAAAAATCGCCACAGTTCTTCTGCTGAGTCAGTGTGAGTTTGAACTAACAAGTGTTAACTGAAACCCCACGTAACATGGACTCTAATGTGTCTTAGCTGAACATTGCCACTGGCCATAAGACTATATCAGCCAAAGACATTCCTTTCACTCATATTGTTGTTCACAGTACAATTTAGTATGGCTAGTATTGATATTAGCTACCTGTAGTAGTCCCAGTATCTCAGCACTAAGACACTGAAAAGGACATAACAGGAATCACATTATGTTTTTGTCTTCCATGATAACAAGTGACACCCAAAAGCTTTTACCACATCACCTCTAACTGACAAATGTATCAATTGAACTGGAAAAGATGTGGCAGGAATGCAGCTGTGGGTCTTTAAAAAGCTGTTTTTGCTTTTTCTGTTGACTAGGAAAACTGAGGGCTGATTTTACTTCCTTTGCTGTCTTTCTCATAGAAAAAGACAACCAAAAGCAACGTGTTGCACTGAATCACTGTCCTCATTAGTGGCTGGTAAAAGTTCTAACATTATCGAAATGGCGACTGTCAAACACAGCAGCCTCCAGATGCAGACGGTTCCCTGTGATAGTGGGATAATGTTCCCTCACTGGTTCTTCTGTGCCCAATAATGTTTTACATGTTATTATTTTAACCTTTGATTGTGTTTTATCATTGACAGAGATCATGGTCGATCTGGGAAGGGGATTGGTGGGACTAGTTTTGTTTTTACTGTCAAAGCACTTTGTGCTGCATTTTATCGTACGAAAAGTGCTATACAAATAAAGTTTGATTGATTGAAATGCTAACATTCCACCCAGAAGGCATCAGACATGAAAAAATATGACATTTTCAAAACTTAAATTGCTAAACATTTTTTACATGGCACTTTTGTTAATGCACAGCATGGAATGATGCCCAGTGAAGTGGCTAAAGTGTAATTAAATAATACAAACCTATACCAAAAAACTCTTCTAAGTAGCTGTCCATTAGTGACCACTATGTATGAAAGGAACAACATATTCTATTAGAAGAGGGTAATTAAAACATATTAGGCCTGTGAGTTTTATGAGCCGGGTTCGCTTTAACTCACGACAACTGTTAAGCATGGGCCATGGACACAGATGAGCATGTGATTTAAGCTGAAGTGTGTCTTTGTGTCTCTGTGTATATGCATCTGTGTGCCTGTGCTTAGTAGCTCCCTACGGTCACTAGACAAATGGCAGCACAGCTGTTCGCAGCAGGAGGATGAAACTCTCAACATGGCACAGAGGGAATGACAAGTTCTAATAAGGCTGACATATGATCTTCACACATCAGGTCGCCAGACATCTACTAACACCAACAGTTGGTGAGACTAGAACAAAGTAGCATTCCTGTCTCAAAGTCAAAACAACTTTATTCACGCTGATTTAAGAAATCTTTTTTATACCAGTGGCTCGTGGAATCTAGCTCTCACCTTCTCTGGTTCATCTCTGCTTCTCCTCCGTTGTTCTTGCCTGGACCCCAGCTGTGGCGGCGAAGAGGTGACACTGAGCGGATGCTGTTGCGGAAGAGGCAGGAACGCCGTGGAACCTCGCTCACTCTGTCTTTTGCCTCCTCCTCTGCGTCTCCTGCACCTCCTCCTTCACTACCGCCGCCACTGTCGAGGCCTGCAGTGGTAGTCGCCCCGCACGGGATGGCCTCCTCTGGGCTCCAGATGCAGCCCAGGCCCTGGCTGCCCTCCGGGCTGGAACTGGATGGGCCAACACTGGTGGTGTCGTCTGTGGAAGAGCAGGAGACAGAAACCTCGCTGGCACTGTCTCCCGCTATCGCTGGTTCATCACTCTGTGAACATGCAGAGGAATGTATATATTAGTGATATTTTCAAGCATCACTGCTTTGCACCATATATCTCCAGGGAACTGTCAAAATAAGAGGCAGCACCTCAAAGAGATAGTTTGTCATGTTCCAATAGAACAGCTTAATTATTTTGAAAAATAAATTTAATGCCAAGCCAATGTTTATTTAGCATCGTTTCAGGGAGCCAATATGCGAAACAGATGCTGTTTTCTCTACAAGTATTTACTTCCCTTCCATATTCAACCAAGTGGCATTCTAAATAGCCTTTTTCTCGGTCAAGTGGTGACAATAACATGTGAAAATCATCTGTAGAAAGAACTAAAATAGAACATATTAATATGCACAACAAAATAAAACTAAATGAAATGCCAGTGAAGGAACAGATGGCCTATAAATCACTGTTAATCACCTGGGCTATCACATTTTATACAAGATCAGTATATCTTCACTGAAGCATGAGATGAATTCAGAGGGGGCTGGAAGAACTATTTAACCCAAAGGAACAGAGCATAATGAGGACCAAATGGCAGGACTTAAGGATAACGAGCCAAAGCCGCTTTACGGAACCACTGACATTATAACAAACACCAATAAACAATGGAAAGAAACAAAATTTTCACAATGTTTGCGTGATTCAAAGTATTTTCAGACTCTACTTACAGAACTGTCATGACTGTGCAGGTGAGAACTATAGACTGTATAGATATGTAGTCATGTGCAAAAAGTGGTTTCCCCCTCTTTTTATGCTGGATTTTTATTTTCTTTTTCTTTTTTTTCAAGTAAAAACATCATGAAAATCAAGAGACTGCAGTTTATCATCCTGCTAGGCAAATACAACCTTAGATAAACAACAACCTAACGTTTGTTTTTTTTCCACCACAGCAGTACCTGTTTAGCAAAATGGCGCCAAAAACAACAATCCAAGTGGACAACATAAAGTACTCCCTTACTTCTTGCACAGAATTTAAGAGGGTACACCCAGCAGCCGGGTGTTGCCATTAATCAGCCCTTGATCAGTGGATCAGCAGCAAGTGTGCAGACCTCTATAAAGGTTTTGGCAGTCTGCTGGTCTGGCATTTTCAGGTGGGTGTTAACACAATGCCATAGGGAAAAGACAACAGCAATGGTCTTAAGAAAGTATTTGTTGCTGTTTTTTAATCTGGAAAGGATTAATATAGCAAGATGAATTTTCCAACCTTTCCAGGGTTAGTAGATTTAACTTAAGGTCAGATTGTGTAATTCTCAGAGAAGTACAAATCGCAGAACCTACAGCCCTGAATGATCATCATAAATGTTCACTTCCATGACAGCACCATCAGAAGAAGACTGGAAAACTCAACAAATACAGTTATGTGGAAGGGCTGCCAGGAGAAAGCCTCCTCTGTCTAAAAACAACATGAAGGCATGACTGAGGTTTGCAAAACTGCATCTGAACAAACCACAAGACTTCTGGAAAACTGACACCACAGTGGAGTTGTCTGGTCTCATACTTTATACACCTCATACTTTGTCTCAAGTGGGGTAGCAGAGGGGGTGCTGGCTTGGGATTGCTTTGCAGCCACAGAACCTGGACACCTTGCGGTCATTTAGTCAACCATGAACTCTTCTGTACACCAGAGCATTCTAGATGGAAATGGTTAACTGTCCAACAGCTAAAACTCTGTCAAAACTGAGTCCTGCAACAAGACCTTGAGCTGAAGCATACCAGCTAATCCAAATCAGTATGCACAAAAATGAAAAGAATCAATGGCTAAGTCACAGCCCAGACTCATTCCAAATGTAATGCTGTGTCAGGACTTAAGAGAGTTCTGCATAAGCAAACACCCAAACTTCAAAGAACTAAAGCAATGTTGTAAAGAACAGACCAAAATTCCATGAGTCCCAGTTTGCTGCAATGTATTTGTTACACCTCTACAACATAAGCAATGAATAAAGCTATGAAAACAAACTGGATGGGTGAGACTGCTTTGTGGCCTGAGACTGGTGGGAATGAGCTCCTGCACAGAGACACACAGATGCAGGTCTGGGGTTTGGGATAGTGCATTCAGAGCTAATTTGTAGGTGTGAGCTTTAACTGGGCCTATTGTGCCGCCAGCTGCAATGTGAGTGCCGAGCATAGAGTGGCTTCTGTTGGAGAGCTGGGAAAGAAAGATCTGCTTTATGCTGCGGACACAACTTCCTCTGGGAGTGAGAGAATGCTCAAGCTTGTGTGAATGTGTGGTTCAAGGCAGGGAGCGCACGTGACTGCACTGAATTTTGGCTTTGGAGGAAGGAGCAGAATCCAGTTAAGCTTCAAACTTTTATATTTCAGGTTTCTGGATTACACTCATCTCCTTGCACATGATTAGGAAGCCTTTAGCTTGTTTTTCTCCAGAGTGCATGAGGCATGTTCAACCCCAGTGTAAAGAATCGATGCCGTGACCTTTAGAGCTATGAAACAGTTTCTCTACTCATGTTTCTACATTCGCAGAATGTAGATATCTTGCAAAAAAAAGATTTTTCTCTTCAGAGTGCAGCAAAGACATTAATCCTCTCTTTCAAAATGTAGCTTCTCTGGTCTTTGTTTAAAATCAAAGCCTTTGAGCTTCATGTAACATTTCACCCATAACTGTCTTTCTACATTGTTCTAACCCTGAGTCTGGTTGTGTATACTTCCAGACAGCTGATATTCGGGGCACCGCCTTCATATTCATTGTTGTTTACAAAAAAAAAAAAAAAAGAAGCACAACAGGACATATGGTTCACATTACCACAAGCATGTTTCAAGAGCTCTCACAGCAGAAAGATGCAATACTATGAGATACAAGAATTTCAAGCTATAACCAAAAACCGTCTGGCTTCACACAGACTTCCATCAGCTGCAGGGTGACAGCAGGGACCATAGCTTGCACTTTCACCACAGCAAAATAAGGCTGACGGCTTTAAAAGATGCTTAGTTGATGTTTGGCATCTCAGGCTTGGGGTGCTGATAAATGAAACAGAGCTCAGTCAGAGAAAAAACAGCTATGATATACATGTCCCTATAGGGCTAGATGCAGAGGCAAACAAAATCTATTCCTGCTGCTAGACATGAGTGAACCCGATGTTTGGACTGCAGCCAACCAAGGGTTGCATGAACACTGACTTTGCTGAATACTGTATTTCTTACCATTTTTTTAAATGTATTTACTGATCCTAGTTGCAGACATAGTCATACATGAAAGCGATGTTTTTTTTCCTCTATATATTTTTACCCTTTTTTCCTGTTACTTTTGTCCAGCCTGCTCTTCTTAGCAAGCACATACCAGATGTGCTTGGTTTTGGAATTGAATGTTGTGTTCAAGAGAACCTCATTTTACTCATTGGATTTTACAGACCTTTCTGAAGACGCTGTCATATCCTGGCTCTACATTCAGGAGGCTTTCGATGTCACTGCTGGAGTCTCTGTGAGTGGAAGAGGGACAACTGGTGGAGCTGCTGGTTCTACTGGGCAAACTGGGGAGTGCTGAAGAGGGGGAGCATCCTGAAATACAAACCAAAAACACGTGTCAGTACTGAAGCAAAGCATGATGAAAAGAGACAGAGAGAACCTTGCTAAATGGTTAGTAAATTACAATCAAAAGAATGAAATAGCAGATGAACATCTTGAAATTTTAACCAAGAAAATATCCTGATGAGATGAGTAATATTACAGTTCATGTTAACATTTTCTGAGCAAAAGTATTCAGGTGCTGAGCTAAAATTGCTCAGCCTCACAAAATAATATGCTCATTTTTTTAACATGTGCTAGTACGTTTGTCATCAGTGAAAAGTCTTAAGAATCTCAGAAGATGTAAAAGCCCGGCCGATCAATGGCCGACTGTCCTGAATGAAGTCGTCTGTGCTGAACTGCAAACAATTACTGTTTGTGTGTTTTAAGACACCTGAGGTCAAGATTAACATCCAAGACAGAAAAAATTCACAACTGAAAACAACCCAAGACCCACCAATGCTTACAGGTTAGCAAGATGACTTTCTGTCGTGTTTTGCCGCAGTCTTAAACAAATAAGTCACTTTCACTTCAGTGTACAGTTATCTGGCCCCTTGCAGATACACCGGTTAGTTTCAGGCCTAACTTCTTTAAACATCGACCATACTGAAGTGACCTTGAGTCAACACTTCCCCAATTGACTCAGGACACGCAACTTCCAACTTTGCTCACTCTTTAAACCCTCTGCTTAACATCTATGTGTAATTTCTCTCATTAAAATATGTCATTAACCATAGCAGGTTTGTAATGGCAACCAACTGTTGGCTGTTTTTAACTTACACCCAGCATTTAAAAAAAAAAAAAGAAAGAAAAAGTAGTCCTGAAATTGACACTAAATTTACAACCCTTATGCAACAGGGTTTTGAATGTTGCAGATTTTGTACATTTAAGGACATGTACAGATAATACTCCAGGCCTAACTAAAAGAGGAAGACTGTACTCAGCAGGCTTTCTTTAGCCAGCTGCCAAGAGCAACTGGATGAGATCATCCACCAAGTTAGTTGTTTTGCATTATCACAGACATCCATTTCTGTCCAAAAAGCGGAAATTATTCTTTGTCCCTCAGGAACTTTTTGCACTCATTGCTCTCGTGAGTGCAAGAGGAAGTAGCCTTTGTATATGTATACATGTGCTCATCCTCCAAGAACTGGAAATCTGAGTAACAGCTGTAAATGTGGCAAAAACAACTACAATTTGCTGATGAATTTTTACTGAAAATCCCTTTGGCAGAGGTGGTGGTAACACTGTACTAACAAGCAAGCTGACAGGGAGACAACTGAGAGACTTTGTACAATAGGATAACTTCTGGCCACTATGTCACAAACTTTACATTGCAGGGGCATGGAAACATACTGTAGGAGGTTGGAAGTGGTGGTATAAACACAAAATAAGCCCAAGGGGATACAAAGGGATCAAATGTTCTCAGGATGACCAGAACAGCAATGACACCTGCTGTATGTTCCCTTCAGAAACCTCTTATCATGTATTATTTTCTGCAGCAAGAGTGTTGCCAAATATTCAAAGTTTGGGAGGTTGATTTAAAAAATTTCATATTTTTAAAACAAGAGAATACACTTAACAGTCACTGTGATATTTGACTACCATGAAAACTTTAATTACATAATATTAAACACATTTGAGACCACTGAGATGGACATTTCAAAGGTTCTGTTTCTGCCTTTAGGAAAGTTTGTCTGATGGTAGTAAAACTGAGGTTAAATTCTATAGCGACAACCTACCTGTCAATTATCCACTAAATCACTAATCCACACCCTACATGCTTTCATATCATGCAGAAATTGACACCACCACATTCAGAGGAAATATTAGCGGTTGTCACATCAATTCATCATTAAAAACAGGTTTCCTGTCTAGATACAAGCTGGTAGATAATGAGATCAAATTCTGAAAATGTTTTCTGCATAGATCTTCAGCACAAAGTGCCGGGTCAGACTGTGATCAGTCCTTTAACCAGGTTAAATATGGCACAAGAGGAAGCTGGGTGACTGTCTCTGACTCCAGCCCCTCACATCGGTCCACCAAAACTAACAAGGAACTGTGAGCTTTGACAGCTGTCTTCCTCCCCTCTGTCATGAACAGATCCCCAATTTCACCATAATACACACACACACACACACACACAACCTTCTGATGAGTCAGTAGGTGGTTAAAGTTGCAGGTGAATATGAATCAGGTCTCACATCTGTGGACATTGCATTTAATGAAATGCAGCATATTGTACAATTACAGTCACTTCTACTTGTCCTGTGTAATGTTCAGGTTAGCTTAAAACACGTATCAAATTGATTGAACAAAAATCGAGTCAAAATACAGAGAAAAGTGAGTAAAAATTAAGTTCACACCTTCCACTTCCATAACCATTAAGAGAATGAAGATGTCTGCAATGATCTTACAGAAACAACTACTGCAGCTCTGCAGTTTGGGAAGAGTTATACGACCATTTACAAACAATTTGGAGTCTATTATTAGAAAGAGCGTCCACAAGCAGAAAACACAACACACTTTCCAGTCTTTCCAGAACTGCCCTTCCCAGCAAGTTCATTCCAAGATTGGAGAATCCAATGCTCAGAGAATCTGAAAAAAACCCTAAAACTACATGTCATGCTCTGTAAGCCGCAGTTAGTATGGTGAAGTGTAAAATTCACAGCAGTGGAACCAGCAAAGGACTGAAAGAGTGTGGTTTGTGTAAAAGGGAGGTATTGGTGATAACACATAATGCAAAAAACGCTGGTGTAATGCTCAGAATAGTTATATGATAATATTATTTGTTGCAATAACATAATAGCCAGTGTCAAAAGCCCTTGTGGTTGATAAATCAGTTAAAGGCTTAAGTTTTCAAAAGATCACCAGCCTACTTCACAGCAAACTTTATAATGAAGAGAGAACTGTTTTTTTTTTAAAACAATAAGAAAAGTTGTACCAAAGTATGCTCAATGCAAATAACTCTGGCAACAGTTTATTGATGATTGAGCCAGGTGAATGTTTCATTTCACAGATTGAAGTGTGATTCTATTCTGTTTTTTTTTATACAAGCTGTTGAAGAGTTATGGTTAACAACGTTTTCCTTTTCTGCAGACTTATAAAAGCTTTCGATTGCCCCCCTCTAAAAGACAAACCTCACATTAGCTGACATGCATTGTGGTAAAGGTGGGATTATATGAGCCTGTTTTGCAGCTACAGACTCTGAGCACCTAGTACTCATTTATTTCTACAAGTGTTTGAATCCTGGGTGAACATAGGTTCATCCCAAGTGCTTTTAAATTTTTACTGTCATTAATTAAATAACTAATGGCAGGGTTTAATTTTAATGGCATTTATTACAATTCACTTTAATCTATCATCTGTTGTGACTCATCTCATTTCAAGAACTGATTATGTCCATATGATATTTATCACCTAATTTTGTGACCAGTGTTTACCGTACTGGACAGTAAAGTAAACAAAGCAGGGACCGTTTTGGATAAACAGATTTATTCAAAATTAATTGTACTGTATTCCATTATGATGTCATTGTTAAATTATGGATTAAATTTAAAAGCATTCAATAAATTTCCAGGAATGTATTTTGTTGAAACAGCTGTTGCTAACTTCATTAATAAGTAACTGCAGAAGGAAAATAGGAAGAGATGCCCACTAGAATGGAAGTGATGTAAGCTAGTTTTTAAGGAAATCCAACCCTTCCTCTCTCTTCAATCTTACCTTCCTTTCCTACAGAATCTTTCTCTTTCCATCACTCTTTCTCCTTGTTTTTAAATTCCATCCATCTGAATCTCTAAACTTCTTTCTATAACATACAGATTGATGTTTCATCGGTTTTCTACCACAGATAAAAAGTAGTTTGTTCTCAGCCCCATCAATCCGTTGCGCTTCTTCTTTTTTTTTTTTTAAGAAGGGTTTGTTTGTGAACAGATTCATCCTATGAAGGTCAAATTCTTTTTTCTTGCCTTGGCTGTCTACCAGACAGACATTAGCTGTCATTTAGATAAATAAGTGCACCCTCTTTTAATGTTAAGATCATACAGGGCATATTGAACAATCATCTGCTTCTTATGTTATATAATTAAGTAAATACAACTCATAAAGAACAACAGGTGATATACTACACTATGTCATTACTTTTTTTTACCATTTACTAAGGCAAAATGTAGAAGCAGGGGGATGAAAATTTAAGCACACCCCACGATTCAATAGTAGAACCATTGTTAAATTTTTTGTGTGTGTGAAATCACACTGCAAGTCTCTCCCAGCTCTGTGGAGGAATTCTGTCACTTCAGTTCTTTGAGGTTTTCAGGAGTCTACTTATACAGGCAGCATTTCAATCAGGTGATTCCACAGAATTTCAATCAGGCTGAGGTCATGACTTTGACTCCGCCATTCCAACACCTTGATTCATTCTGTTGCAGATTTGCTGGTGTGCTTGGGATCACTGTCCTGTGTCATGACCCAGTTTCAGTTAAGCCTTAGCTGTCAGACACTTGGCCTCACATTTGACTCTGGAATACTCTGTTATTCGAAGGAGTTCAACGTTGATTCAGTGGCTGCTGGTTGACTGTGCCTGCAAAACAAGCCCAAATCATAACTACAACATTACAGTGGTTGACAGCTGGAATGAGGTGATCTGCATTTGGTTTTCACTAAATTTGGAGCTATGTATGCTAAAACAAATATGCTTTGGTCTTGTTTATAACAGAATTAGCTCCAGACATTTAATGGTTTATTCAAATGCAGCATTGCTGGCATAATATGTGCTGTCATGTCAAGCTTGTCATGTGGGGTACCTCAGGGTTCAGTTGTGGGTCCTATACTTTTCCTTTTATACATTCTTCCTCTCAGGATTTTGTCTGACAATTAGACAATATCCTGATTTTTCTCATCATTTCTATGCTGATGATATACAGCTTTACTGTTCTTTTAAAGCTTCAGAATTTGATAAGTTGTCATCTTTGATGAAGTGTTTGACCAGGATCAAACAGTGACTGTGTGACAACTACTTGACACAAAAGAGAGAGGAGACGGAAACACTAATTATTCCTCCTGAAAGCCAAATCTCTGAAATAAAGCAGTACCTCTGTGCATTCGGCTCGTCTGTCCAGCCTCAGAAAACTTGGTGTTATTTTACACTCGTCTATGTCTTTGGAACAACATTCAAGAGAATTAAAAATCACTTCTTTTAGCTTAGAAACATCACCAAAGTAAATTGCTTCCTAAATCAAAATTGGAGATGATTGTTCATGCTTATATTTCATCTCCTTTAAACTGTTGTAACAGCCTTGTTTAAACCAAAAAAGACCTTAATTGTCTGCAAGCAGTCCTGAATGCTGCTGCAAGGCTCTTAACACACACAAGAAAGAGACAACACATAACCCCTGTTTTACTCTCTTTGTACTGGTTACCAGTACATTTCAAAATTTCACTTCTCACTTTCAGAGCATTATATGGTCAAATTCCTGCATGTATCGCTAATATTTTAGATCTCTACACCACCTCTCACTGTCTCAGGTCATTTGATCAAAGGCTGCTGGTAGTGACATAAATTCATTTTAAGACTAAAGGTGACCGTTCGTTTAGAGCTGTGGCCCCTCAGTTGTGGAACGCATTGCCCACTTCTCTACATTGCCTCAATTCAACTGAGTCTTTTAAAAAGCAGCTTCAGACGTACATATTTAAACAGGCTTTTAATTAGACTTGAGCTGGTACTATGTTATGTTCTTTCTTGTGTTTTTAATATTTTATGTTTGTTTTATGCTTACTCTGTTTTATACTTGTCTTATATTTTTATGTGGGGCTTGTGAAGCACTTTGTGGCTTTTTAACTGTGAAAAGTGCTATAAGAATAAACTTTACTTACTGCCATCAGAAAATAGTGTCTAAAAAGGTATGATTGAAACACATTTAAAAAAAAAAAAAACAATACTAGACATGTAAGTTGCTGTCGGACTAACTATTGTTTCCACTTTTGCTAACACCACAGCCCACCCAATAAAACTATTACATGTGACATTTATCCACCATCTTGTACAGCCTACAAACGTCCTGTCTCCAGCACATCAAAACTGCAACAAGAAATCATTCAAATTTGTCTGTATGCTAATATAAGCTTTCAAAAATGCATACAAAAAAAAACCCCAGCTTATTTTTTGCCATCCCATCTGTATACCTTTGAATATCAGGTGTTTTTTGTTGTCAAATTGGGCAACAAGATAACGACAATATCAAGAGAGATACAATGGTGGTACATTAATTCCAGAACAGGAAAAATAAAATCTTGAACTGGTTAAAGTTTCAGCTCTATATTTAACGTCTTGCATTTCCTCTACTGAATGTAAGAAACTGACAGGCAGAGGCTGCTCAGTTCTTCTGACAGATTAGGATCCCTGAAGAAAAATCTGCTGCTTCTATACAATAGCTCAAACAATGCAAGTGCTTTTTCTTTGTGCCTGTGATAGCAGGCTGTCCGAAAAAGCACAAGGCCAAACATCAGTTTGCTTTTGCTTCAGACGAATGGGTTTCAGATGGGAAAGTGTGCCTTTCAGCAGAAGCAGTAACCCAGAAATGGCCTAGTACAACGCAAATGTCACTGATAGGAAGTAGCCCTTAAGTGTAGCTCACAGAAATGTGAAGAATTAACAGACACAGCACACGAAAGAAACACTAGTAAGAAAAAGAAACCCTATACAAAACAAAATAAAATACTGATAAAAAATGCTGGAGCAGCAGCAGCTGCCAGAAACTCTTACCCGACTGTTGAGTGTTGCAGGGCTGATGGAATGACGCCTCTCTGTCTCGGTGTATCTACAGAGAAACAGGAAGACACTGAATCAGTCTCGCCAACATGTGATCATCACCCACAAAGAAATAATGATGCTGAACAGCATGTCTGTTAGGAAGCGCTGCTCTGTACACAGGATGGGAGGCAACAAGAAGACACCCTTTATAACGGCAGTTTTAGGAGTATCTGCAGTATTGAGTAGCTGCACTCGGACTTTGTCTTGCTCGCAGAGGAAATGCACAGAAAAAAATGACTTTGGTCCGTTCTCTGACTTCAGTACGCAGCAGACAAGATGACACCAAGTCAAACACTTCAATACACGTACACATGCAGTGCATCAGAGTTCTGTGGTTGGCTGCAAACACACAACACTGAGGCTTTGCTTCCTCTGTGGTCTAAACGTCTATAAAACAGTTGTGTGTGAGTGTGTGTGTTAGTGAGAGAGAAATGGTTTAAGCTGCAAGGCCCACAAGCAATCCACCCCCAAACCCCACCCCCCTCCACATCACCCCAACCATCACTCCCCCATTCACAGGCAACACAAAAGCTTCAATAGTTTGGTAAAAGCTGTGCAATTTGACAGACAGAGCTGAATGTGAACTTAACAGAGCCTATGAGAAGCTCATTGTGTTTTAATGGACTCCATAAATGACATGTAGATAAAAATGACAAACCTCAACTTGAAACGGCTGTTTTGCATAAACCTAGCAAGCTAAAAACAGATTAATTGTATGTTAAAGCAGTATCCTGCCACAGATTCCCAAGCAGAACTCTGAGAACAGAGAAATAACCATTGACATTGAGAATAGAATTACTTCTTTTACAGACTTTATCTGTCTGTCCTCTTTGAGCTTTGCTCAAGACTTTCTTTAGCTTGTTTCTTCCTCTGTTTAATTCTTCCTATTAAGCTCCACCCTGAGTAAACTCAGGTTAAAGCAGATTCAGATCAACAGGCTTTAGCATTACCCTTTAAACCTCACTGAGCAAAACCTCCTCAAAGGACTCCCTAGACACAACGTAAACAGATCACTCATCAGAAAGCCACAGCTGACCTTAAGCAGGAAGACCTGATGAAACAACAAAGACGCAGGTCCAGAATAGGTAAACAAGTCTGCTCTTGAGTTTCACTGAAGGTTATCATGCTCGCCACTTAATGGATTCTGTACCTGATATGAAACCAGTCCATGTGAGCAATCCTCTATGACATGAAAGTGTAAAATGAGGTGACCTTTTCACAGAATATTTTGTTTAGCACTACTTTCTGGCAAAAAAGAGATATTTCCTTGTCAACTGCCATCATTATGACCACACACTAAAAATTCATATGAAAATTTCTGAGTTCAAGCCCAGTCTGTCTCCATCTATCCCCCCTCACCTCTGCAGACGAAGCGCCACAGTTGTCGGGGTAAATGCAGCGGAAGGCTGGTGAGGCTGAAGGCCTGTTTGGCCCACTTTTGTGTGGCGTCTTGGACTGTGGATGACATGGCTCATCTATTCTTTTCTTCCAAGTGCTCATTGTCTGAAACAGTCTGGTACCTGTCGCTGGCCCAGAGGAGCTGTTCGAGCCATTTCTCTGCTTGTATCCCTGCACTGCGTGTGTTGTAGCTCCTGTCAGGATTGCCTGGTGAATCCTAGACCCACAACCAAAAAACACTTTTCTCTTTAAGGATTTCTTCATCTCCAGTAGATTGGGTTACCTCTTTGTTACAAGGACATGGCTGAATTTTGATGAGTCCAGTACCTTCTCTGATCTTTCACCACCTGACTGTGTTTATTATAACTTTATTTCTGACAAGAGGAATAGTGACTGTTTTCTGGAGAATACATAACTGATCTCATGTGAGCCGGGTATCTCTCTCATGCAGGGTTGCATGCTGTGACCTATCAACCATCTATCTATAATATGGACGTTTTAAATTACTTTTCTGAATTATTGGCTGAAATCAGGCTTAAATATGACTGAAGTTTTTATTGTTAAAGATTTTAACATACATATCTGCTGTCCTGACAAACCAATAATGAATTACATTTGAAGGCTAAGTGATTTTTTTTTTTAATCTTCATGCAGTTGGTGTCTGGACCCACACAAGAATGAGGACATACAATGGACCTCATTTTATCTTAAAGGTTGTCAGTCTCAAACTTGTTGATTTAGAATGAAGTGTTTTCAAATCACAAGTCTGTGTTATTTAACATTACCCCGAGCTGTAGCTCTGTTAAACCTCACACTCCTGCAAGGTGCAATCATGTTATAAACCCGTCCACTGCAGAGCATTTTCTGAGCGGGTATGTTCTGATATACAGTAGCTCATCTCAGGCTTTCCATCTCCCAATCCATATTAGATGATGTGGCACCATTAAAAACCAAGAAGCCTAAAAGTAAATCTGAGGCCTAGCTGAATGACAACTCAAGTCCCGAAAAGCTGAACAAAAGTGAAAAAGCACAAGCTGCAGGTGTGTTTTCAAACATTAAACAGCTTTTGGCATCAGGCAACTGTTAGAGGTTCCAAAAGAGAGCACTTGTCAAATATCGTCCTGTCAAACTGTCCAAAGATGTTTTTTATTATTTAATACTATTAAAGTTGTTTGGAATGCTTCTCAGACTGCCGGTATTCAACCTTCTCCTGAGGCATGTGCATAATTTCTGAACTCTTTTATGGATAAGGTCACTAATGCTGGGACACATGTATCACCTCCTGGTTTTGACCATTCTGTATGTGC
Source organism: Zenarchopterus dispar (assembly GCA_028564865.1). Classification (NCBI taxonomy): domain Eukaryota; kingdom Metazoa; phylum Chordata; class Actinopteri; order Beloniformes; family Zenarchopteridae; genus Zenarchopterus; species Zenarchopterus dispar. The sequence continues at coordinate 19,333,707 of JAOWBL010000018.1, forward strand.
TCTCTGCACTGCTGCTTTTTGCCAGTTTGAGCTTGTGACTACGCCTTACTTATATATGAAATTGTTGGTCATGTAAAGCCTTAAAGTTACCCCACTGAAATTGTCCAACATCAGTTCTTTAAAAAGATAATTTCTTTTTTGAAGTCATCTGTTCTTGCTCTTATTAACAGCAGTCAGGCCTCAGGTGTGGTTAATTAAAATTTTAAACATGAAAAAGTGGAACCACGGATCAAAAAACCTCCGCTACTGTGTTATCTAACTTCAGGCAGATTTCAAAGTTTCCTTTTTTCCCAAAGATTTGAGAAAACAATTTGCAACCAACTGACAGCCTTTTTAGATAAAAATGACATCCTTAAGGTTTTTACATGTGGTTTTAAGTCTCATCAAAAAAATCTGAATTGCTGAGGGGTTTTAAATTACATCCTCCCAGTTACAGACTAAGAAGACTACCTGATCCTTGTTCTTTTGGACTTAACAGCTAACTTTGAGCAAGTAAATAATAATATTTTAATATCTTGTCCAGAACATCCTGGGCATTCAAGGCATAGCCCAGGGGTAGTTCAGATTGTAACAGGCTCAGAGAACTTCTTGTCTTAATCTAACCAATTTCACATCCTCAAGCGTCTTCAGGAACTTAAAGCTTGGATGGCTCTGAACTTCTTAAATTTCAATGAAAAGAAGACAGACAGTATCACCAGTGGGACATGGGACCTCAGGCACAGTATGGAAACACTATAGTCATCAACCCGAGTTTAAGCTGGACAAGGGTTTTAGACTGGACAGTGCACTGATGAAATCTGCTGAGACAACTGGTGAGGATTAAAAATCTTCTGTCAAAGGATCACTTTAAAGCAGTGATCCATGCCTTTGTTACAATGTGGCTGGATTACTCTAATTCTTTATATGTTAGTGTTAACCAGTCCTCCCTGTCTCATCTTCAGCTGGAGTAAAATACTGCTTCACACCTTTGAATGGAATATAGAAGACAGAGCACATTACTTTTGTTTAATGCATCCCACGCATTGCCTATCCATTTTAGAGTTCAGTTCAAAATTCTTTTGTTAGTAAATCTTTATGTGGTCTTGCCTCTACCTCTCTGAGCTGCTGCACTTGTACTCCCCTTCAAAGTCACTCAGATAAGCTGAGCACCTGCCCTTGAGCACCAGGGATGTTTTCTCTTAAACTTATTCAGTTATTTTATTTTGATTTCTTTTGCCAATTCACATATATTTATTTTTATTCTATTTTTACTTACATTATTCCTTGTTTTTATCTGCACCGTCACATCAGAGCAATTTCCTAGTCTGTAAATCTGTTTACTGGCAATGGCAATAAATGTTGGTTTGTTTTTTTATTTGAAATGTTTTATAAATAAAGTTGGCCTGACTGAGGTCAAACCAATATGAGAGCATGATTAAGTAATTGCCGTCGTATCTCTGCTATATTTTGACAGAATCATGTCACAGACATTTGAGTAAGACCACAGAAAATTATGTCTACTAGTGTTTTCTTCTTCAGAGTTTCAGCTAATCAAATTCATGGTAAGCTTTCATAACGGTTTCTTTTACATTTTGTAATGCCCTCAGAATATGGTAGGGGATGGCAAACGTGACAAAAATAAACTTCTAGTACACATAAGTTATTGGAAAAACAATAGAGAACAGAGACTCAAACAGTACACAGCAAAATAAGAAGAAAAACACTGGATGAGAAAACCGGATGAGAGAATAAACTCCAGAGGTCAACTCCAGAGGGATTCTTTTTAAGAAACTAACCCCCTTCTCTCCCAGAGCACACTATTGACTAGCCCACTGACCCAGAGAAACACTGAGCTCTGTTGTTCAGGCCTGGGAGTGGCAAGCGTATAAGTGTGATCATTTACTTGAACTCCTGCAAAAACACTGACAAATACTTGCATAGCAACTGGCACCAACATTCATGTGCCAATGGAGCAGCATGCATGCAATCCCCAACATGCAGATTTCCCCAACCAAATCAAGTCTCACATGTGCACAACAAACCCCACACACAGATACAGACACACGACATGTTTTTTTCCCCCCTCTTCTCTCTCACAGCTGTGTTCAGATGTGAAACAGGGCTCTTTGGAAGAACAACCATGCTAAAGAGGAAAGATTAGCTGGTCATTGGGTGTCTGTACATGCAGACGCATTGTAAATGCATGCACATTGAAACAAATGAATTAAAGCTAGACATCCGAGCAGAAGAGTCACAGCAGAAGTTCAGAGAAAAAGCCTTCTGAAAGAAAGACAACTTGAAGCCAAAATCAAGGAAGCAGTAGGGCCCTTTATGAATGTTAGAAGACTGTTAAACCATTATAACCACTTTGGCATAACTTGGCACTGATTATACAATGACCAATGATTCTACAAAGATACAATGATTATACAATGACTGATTATACAATGAATGATATACTTAGGTATATGAAAAAAAAGCACCAATCTGATCAATTGCTGATAGGAATTGGCTGCCTTTGAGCTTGATCATCCATAATGTGGTCATGGGGCAAAAAAATACGATAAAATAAGAATTTTTTAATTAAAGACTATAGTATGATTCAGTCAACAAAAAGCAAGCTGCACTGGGTGTCAGGAGATGAGGGCTGCAAAACAGTCAGCCAGCAAGGACCCAGTCATCCCATCTTGAAGCTTGCAGCCCATATTCTGAACAGTCCACTGCATATTTTCAGTGGTGAGGAAATCTAAACTGTACCCAGTAAAAACACATCTGGTTTAAAAATAAGAGCCGGGATTGGTGTGTATGTGTGTGTGTTGTGCCGAGACATGCAGGACTTGGACCACTGCCTTGTTTCTAAACAGGCATGCCCCTAAGAGGTTCTGTAGCACTAAAGGATGCCATGGCAGACAGACAGGCTGTTTCTAGCCAGGCATGAAAATATACCATGCTTCTATCCCCAAGACTGGCAAGGAGAAGAGCTAAGAATGAAGCTGTCCTAAGGTGAATTCTGGAAATGCGTTTGTGCCTGTAGGACAGTTGAAATGTCTGATATAGAATGATTTATTTCTGCATTTACATTACAAAGAAAAGAACTGCAATAAGAGGTTGGAGCACTGACAGGCATCGGGAACAACTGATTTTGTAAATATGAAACAACTATTTTAATCAAGTAGTATAGAGGCTCAATCACAGTGACTGCATTTGGTGAGTGGAGTGATGATGTGTTTTGTGACTTCAGGCCAGGAGAGATGCTGGGATGTGAAATGCTGGTTGGAATGAAGTCATTTGGCCATATGCCTGTTTCCATCCAAGGCCAGAGGAAACCGTTAGCCCAGCACTGCCTTTTCCCACACCATCATCTCTCTCTCTCTCACTTTCTCTGCTCCTCTGTCTTTCTCCCTTTCCCTCACTCACACATAAACACATCCTCACTATTTCACCCCTCTGGTGTAAAGAGAAGCTGGCATTGGAGCAAGTTTAGAAAGTGACAATACTCTAAAGAGAGGTGTGACATATACCAGAGGAATCTTCTTCACAGATATTCTCCTGGATGTCAAAAGCAGCAGAAGAACATGTCAAATGTGCCTACTGATGTAGTTCATAATTCAATTCATACATAATTATTAACTCTCTGGACTTCAGCAATTAGCAATTGGTACATTAGTAAAAGAAGACGGCAAGCAGGAGACTGCTTAGTCTGAGTTATGACTGGTCCTGCTGGATGGATGGCTTTAAGCTGACATGATCCATATTTACTTTGAGTAACCATGGTAATCCAGCCAACAGATATTGTCATATTACAGCTTGGACAATGTTGGGGTACTGAAAAAAAACAAACAAACAGACTAACAAGGCTCTTGAGAATAAAATGGAATACTTCATATGACAATCAGTCACGGTATAAGTACTATCATTTTGCAAAATTTGTATGGAATAAAAGATCATTTTCACATGCATCTACCCGTCAGTGACATCACATTCAGCTACTAGACAAAGGGAAAGTATGGCTTAGAACAAGTATGTCACTCTCATTAATGAGTGGAAATTAAATATGACTAATATTTAAAGAGAGTGGACATTTTAATCAGCAGCCAATGGGACCAGCAGCTGTACAGTAGGCTGTACAGCCAACTACATATTGGGCTGTACAGTACTTTATAACATTTTCCAAGTGGAAGAATGTTATAAAGGGCTCTATATATGTTGAGAAGGGAAAGTGCCATTTGAGCTTTAAATAGCCCTTATTTTGGGCACCACAGAGATCCCGTTTAGAAAGATTCCATGTTGCACACACTTCAAATGGTTTTATACATCATTTTGGTTCAGTATCAGACCCTTTGAGAGAGAAGAGTTACAGTGTGACAAGACATATTCAGTAGAGTTATATTCTGTTTTACTTGTATAGTTTGTCAGACAAGCGCCCACTATGCCGACCAAATAACCCCTGCAAGACCTTAAACTGTCTGAGGCTCATTAAGTTTTATACGTAGTTATTCCGCAGAGATGGACAGAGGGCAAGCATCTGTTGTAGTGTGACATAAAGCATACCCACACAGCAGCATACATCCAGAAACCACACTCCACCCCAAAATAATCAGTACTGTGTCTGGAGGGCCACTATCAACAAGCGTGCAATCATCCCTCTGGGTGAAACAACGAAAGCAATGGAAACAACTCTGGCAGAGGACTACAGGTTTGGAAAGGCACATTGAAATAATCTGTGATCCACATGATGATGTTTTGCTTAAGAAATGCCCTTTTCTGAAGAGCTTTTATGGGTAGGCATGAGGAATTTAAGCTGCTAAATCTCTATGTGAAACTCCATTTAATGGACTTAATTTTGAGTAATGATGTCATTCATTATCATTGACCTCTCTTTTATGGATTACTTTAATGAATTAAGTCCTTCTTCTATATTTTTAACCTTTCTTTTATTGCTTTTACCATTATATTTTATCTGCCTGGAGCATTGAACAACTCTCTTTTCAGAGTCTCTGCTCAAATGACTATTATTACTGTGGCACTGGCAGTATTATCATACCAAACAACTTTGTCTGAAAATGTGGACAAGCAGCCTACCTTAATCAAAACCACGTCTACGGCCCTCTCTCCTTTGGCACAGAAACTGTACCTCCGCTTGTGTCGTTCATACATTTTCCTGCAAATATCCGGAGCAGCTTTGCCAAATACAAGGTAAAAATCCAGGAGAAACAGTGTTGAGGAGAGCTGAAAGTGTCTGCTGAGCTTCACATCTGGCCACAGAAGCAGCCCTTAACCAGACTCCAGCTCTACTTACTCCCTCCCTCCTTCTTTTCTTCCCTCCCTTCTTTTTCATGTCCTCTGTCGTGTCTCAACTTCTCTCGACTAATCCTGAATCACGCCTTTGCCGATTCTGTTTTGCTCTCCCTCTCTCTCTGTGAGGTTTGAATGTCTCGCATCCTGTGAACCAGCCATCAAAGGTAATGCATTGTTATTTCATGACACATGACACTAAGGGCATTATTACTGCAGCTAATGTGGTTCACTTGTCAAAGTTCTGTATTTTCCTTATAGTTATAAACCCCTGACAGCCCACCAGGCCAAAAAAACGGAATCTCAACAGGATAAACAATATAAACATAAACAATACACACACACATTATATATATATATATATATATATATATATATATATATATATATATATATATATATATATATAT
>JAOWBL010000018.1:19339490-19356553 GCA_028564865.1 Zenarchopterus dispar
GGGGGGGGGGGGGGGGGGGGGGGGTGGGTGGAGGGCAATGATATCTCCATTAATGTTACATATCCCTTTTTTTCTGTTCAAAAGCGGACAATTTCTCACTGTCCTGTTGAAATGTCTGTGACACACTTAGGTCAAAATGACATAGGAACACAGTACAAAACCATTCTTCTCAACCATGTCTGAAAAGATGGAAGCTTATAAAAGATAAAGTCATGGAAAATTGTTGTATTTAACAAATTACATACGTTATCATATATTAATCTGGCAATAATAATGTCATATAATTAATTCTGAGCAGCCATCTATCCATATCAGTCAGGAGCCTGCTCTCACCATTTCTTTGAACTGTGGGTTTAAAAAAAAAACTATTTAAAAGTTTGATTTTCTAAAAAATATATATATTTTTTCTGGCAAGTTTACAGAAATGTAAATAAGCCAATTTGGGGGGAGAAAAATACATATGCATGGATATAGATTTTTTTTCTTTGACTTTGTAACTGTCACTTTTCCTTTAAAATCTAAGAGAAATTTGACATTTCTGCACCCTTTCTATTGGACACCAAATCTTTGATTGATACTGCAATAGAAGTGGGAAAGGAAAGAGAGAAAAAAAATGAAAAATCAACCTGAATTTTAAAAGTTAATTCTGAACTGCATGCTAGTGCTCCCAAAATGTTTTTTTTTATTATTTTTTATTTTTATTTTTTGTTATTGTTTTGGTTTTTTTTTGCTGGAGAGTGAGCAGTAATGTAAGGGCAAAGAGTCAAACTTGAGCCCTGCACCACCTAGGCACCTCAATGTAAAGCCTCTACCAGCACAACTAACACAGAAAACAGTCAGCAAAATGCCTTGACTCATTATGAAATACTGGTTTTCAAGTGCCTGACCTCGAAGAACCTGGATATTTTCTATATATGGAAAAAGCCAACAGAAGAAGGATGTATATAGAAGATAGCTTGCACACCTTATTGCCTAGAAATCTGTAGTCACTATCTATTTTACTACAGCAGGCTTGGACTTATAAATGTATCACTTCAAATCTACAAAATTAAGGAAAAAAGGCTGTTTTTACAATCACTAAGCTGTTTTCCCACTCATACATATGTTTAAAGTTGATTTATGATATTTTACTGAGGGGAACCCATGGATGCTGGATTCATATATTCCTAGTTACACTAAGCTAAGTTGCACCATCACTTATATGTGCCTAAAAGAAACAAATGGTTGTTCTGACAGAAGCCAAAATTTGAATGCTCTAACAGCTGGTTTGGATCTAAAAACAGGTATGTGTTATCAAAAACCAGATCATGATGAAATCTTGTTCCTGTCCCATGTTATGTGAGATGGGGCACCCTCACTTGTTCCTGTCTTGTCTTGGCATTTCCTCATCAGTTTTGTGGTCTGTTTTTGGCACCATGCAATATATTATCACTAATTACATAACCAAGGACGTAAGTGGATAGCAAACCATTATAAATAATAAGTTAATATGCACAGAGCCTAACTTTGTTCACTACCTTGCCCTTCATACCAACACAGATCTTTTCCAGTTATTCCAGTTGGTTCTCAAGCTGAAGTTACGTGGAGCTATTCCAGGAATTACGTGAGGTTGTCACACAGATATACTAATATGACAAGTTGTGGTGGCCTAACAGGTTCAGGAGACAGGCAATAATCCACACTCTGCACCAGGCCTACACAGTCCTGGAAAGTGAAAACACCTGTGTGGGTGAACAGTGTGAAGAGAGAAAACACAGCTGGATGCACTGGAGGAACAGCTTTGCTAGTAAGCAATTCCAAGCATGATGAATGATACTTACATACAATGGAGCTTGCTGCGGATTGAGTTTCATGTCCCTGGACACTAAAAGAGAAGAACAAATGCAGGTTATTTTTTGTGGTATGTTAAGTTACTGTCCTTAATCTACTACAAATACTTTTTGGCTATTTGCAGCAGTGGAACATGTTGTAAACACAAGATTATCATATTAGGTCCTTATAGTGTTATTATGTAAATAAATATTAGTGAGCACATTTGTATGGCAAAAAATACACAGCAAAATCTGAATTTATCAACATAAAAACATATGCATATCAAAAATGTTCTTTTTAACTCTATTTTGCTCTTAGCAAACTCCTAAATGAGACATAGTGGAGCAATTAGCCATAACACAGATAAGGCATAACAATGTACATAACTCCAAATAATTTATTTCTTAGGTGGTCATAAGTAAAACTTCTGAAAAATCAGTATAACAACAATCAAAACATAACCTGGTTTCTTTTTTTTCCTCTCTGACTCCTTTATGTTTTAGTACTGTTTTAAACAGCTATATCCAATAAAATTTATATCTGCAAACTGGAGTAAACTGATGTGGTGCTTTGCTTAAATAAAAGAATGCCAGGAAATAATTTTGAATATCAAAGAATACAGAGTATTTTCGCAAAGGTATATAGTGTGTATCAGCTTTAGTGGCATTAGAACATTGTTGTTGACAGGGTGACAGTTAAGCTTGAGTCTGGCACGGGTCCCAACACTTGTTGGGGGGGTTAATAGAGCATGGGCACAGAAGAGTGGAATCTCACCCACACAGTTCATCCAACCAAAGCTGGCAGCTCTCTACCTGTTCGTTTCAGCTTCAGCAAAATTTTTCTGAGTTCTAAGGCTCATGTATTCTACAATCACATACCCATTCATCAACAAACAAAATAAAGATAATAAACCAAGAAAAACAATACCTGCCCTCTTTTAAAAGGGGCTTTTAAACCAGTAAGATGAGTTGCCAGGATTTAAAGGCTCATGTTCACATTTGATTCTGCACTCCAAGTTTGGGTCGCAGGCCTTAAAAGTAATGTTCTGGATACAAGGTCAGAGGTAGTGGGTGTGTAATTACATCCAAACAAATATATTACAGCTATATACTTCAAGATTGAAAACCTTGTTGCTGAAGTTTCTTGAGGAGATTTTGGCCCACTTGCATTCGTCAATGAGTCAAAGGGCCGCTCAGCTTTGAGGTCCTGTATTCTCCTCTGTTAATTGCAGACAATTTTCTTTTGTTTGCTGTTCCCTGGCACTAAAACAAGTCCTTGCCTCTAGCCTCAGTGGTCAGCAGTGCATTAATCACATAAACCCCACAGCGGGGGAGGCAACGACAAAAGGCCAGGACCTAATGAGTTCAGCAGAATGCTCCAAAAGAGTCAATGCTGGACTCGACAGAGCGCTGAAGCACAGCACAGCCAATTCACTTTTGCAGCCCAATAAAAAACATTTTTACACTTTTTTTTACTAAATAAATAGTCCTGAGCTAGAATTAGGCGGATCAGGTAAGGGGATAATCAGTAGCTCTATTAATACTCTGGAGTTTAATCCTCTTGCCTTAAGTGCACTGGGCCAGGGACCAGCTTCTTCACTACACACACAACTTTGACTTAAAAGACTCACGTTATGTCCTTGACACATCCACTGGCTATTTCATATTTTCAGCACCTGCCATTTGTCAGTTCTCTTTTTATGACTAATCCACAGTATCTAAGAAAATATTATCTTTGCTATTTCACTCACATGACACCTTAGAAACCACTAAATGACAATGACAAAATGTTCAGTTGGCAGTTAAACCCACTGCCACATTCACAGTTTCCGATCTTGAAGGCAGAGTTCAAACATTTATTTATCCAGGAAAGTTCTCTATGCTCTTTATCAACTCAGTCCTGCTTCAAATTCTAAACACATTCGCACCTGGGAGCTTCTCACAACAGCTTAGATCACTGTAATGACCTCTTCTTTGCAGTTGTTAAAGAGAGGAAAGCCCTTACAAAACTTTGATTTTCCCAGTCAGACCAAGTAAATCAAGAGTAGGATCCAAATCTGCGAATCTGTGCTGAACATTTTTGACATCTTGAGATGCACTGTTACTTTGAAGCAGTGCTTCAAAGCAAAAATGTTAAAAAGCAAACAAACAAAAATGTTAGAAGATATGCACAGACTGAACAAGAACAGAGTTGGAGACTATACGACTAAGTCGTTCTTTATGGTGACCGGTGACTGAGCACCAAAAAAGACATGAGATACGAGATTTCATTTTCATGATGGTAGATGGTAGGTTTGAGAAACACTTTTTTTTTTTTTGGTGCCTGCCTGCAGCCTCTGCTGTTTTTCCACTGGCTTATTGTGTTAGGCTTTCACACGTCAAGATTTTAACCCCTGATTTGCCACGGAACTATCTCATGCACAGCTTACTACAATTTGAGAAGGATGCTATTTTTTCAACACAAACAGTACCTCCACGTTTGTATGTGGCACAGACAATCCCTGTTACCCATGTGCTAATCCATTTACTTTTGTTGTCTTGCAAATTTTTTGTTTATTCTCTGAACAAATTTCAAAAACTGCTCGCACTTGGAGTTTCCCACCATCTTTAAATAAACAAGAAGTAATTTAATCACGGTTACACCTAATTTCCCTTTTGTGTTTTGTTATTAAAATGTGATTTAGCGACCACTTTGGTGACTGAGTCGCTAATAGATCATCGCTGATTCTCAACACCAAATACACCAAGTCTGAACTTGTGTATTTGATAGTTTATACTTGGCAAATATGACCTGAAAGAACATTCATCAGAAGACTGGAGGACACAGTGTACTTGAGTGCTTGATGGTATCACAGTTCAGCTGGCAACCAAATGCACCTTTAAAAACATGTACAGTTTAACTGAACATAAAATAAACACTGTGAACATAAACTCAAGTCAAAATGGACCACGGATTCCACTGGCAAAAATTTTCAAAATGTGTTTTTACTATGGGTTTTTTTTCTGTCTTTTTAATGGTATTATCCTTTTGCATTTCAGTCATGTTATAGGTAACGTTTGGTGGAGGTGAAACGACCAAACAAAATCAAACAATCAAAAACTACAAAAAATATTGGAGGTGGGTTCCATCTTAATAATTCTTGACAAAAGGCTCCATCTTCATAACTTAACCACAAATTTAAAGCTAGAAAAGCTATATTCTCACATGAAAACATCTTAAAACTACATCCATTTCATAAAATTGAATCTATAACTTTCTTTTGTTACTCCTTTATCATCCATTATTACTTCTGTTTGTTGACACATTTTAAGCCTCCACTGAATGCATCCCTGATAAAATGGATAGAGCAAGAACATATTCAGGTATTTTGACCATACTTGACTAGATATGTGCTTTGAAATTGTTGGAAAAGCTCATCGGGTGCAACAGATGGCAGTTTACAAGTACACAAGACCACAGCTACAAAGAAGTACATTCTGAGAAAAGGTTCACGTAATATGTGACCCCTGGTTGCTAAACAGTCACATAGTGTGAGAACATGTTTAAGACTTCTGATTAAAAGTGAGTCATGTAGTCTCAACAGCACAGTAATCTGCCAATTGTGAGATTTGTCTAGCATGAGAGTGGCCTTAAGTAAGACAGTATATTATTAGTTAATAGAAAGAAAATTAGAATCAGTCAATCAGACCTTTAAGAAAACAACTCTAAAAAACTGCAGAGTATAGTCACTGATAGGATAAATGACATGGCAGCTAATGTGATTTGATAATGATTGAGTGCAGTAAACAGAAGTAAACATTAAAACAGATCACCTGACATATTTAGTTGATTGTAAGAACTGTGAGGAGTGTTGTGGTAGAATTTTGGTAACATAGTTCAACAGACCCTGCATGTTAACTTGCAGGGTCCTTAAACTCTTTTAAAAATAAACTACTTCAACCTCTGAGTGGTCCTTTGACTATCCACCTCTTCCCACAGCTGCTTCTGGCTTTTTATGTACTGATATGATAAAAGGAAGTTGAGTCAGCTTTACTGCATCATTGCAGGATGGAATTGCCCCATTACTGCTATGGATATTGGAGGGTGAGGGGTAACATTACAACATAATACCACAACTTCCTCTTAGAAACTGTAAACTAAGGTTGTTTCCAAGTGTAAAGTAGCAAATCTATTGTGTCACCTGAACTGGCCTGTATAATCCAATTGACATACTTTCCACAAAGTTCTCATCACAGTTTTGGTGTTTTTCTTTCATAGGCTTCACTGCAGAGTCCACTGAAATACTGATCCAGCACATGCATACAACTGCTAAAACAAACTTTAAAAATTAAAAAAAAAAAAAAAACAAGGAGCCAGTAAGACTCCTGAACAAGCTCATAAACACAAGCCTAACAACTAATGTAATTAACAGAATAGCAAAAGTGTTACTAAATAATAAAAAGTTGAGTGGCCTGCAACCTGACAAATAAATATTCAATATTCAAAATTTAGCAATTTTAAGTTCTAAATTATTCCAGAGGAAGAAAAAAAGTCTACCTCTAAATTTTGTTGTTTTTCCTCATCAACCTGGCATTTTGGCTCTTATTTTGAAATTTTCTGCTTGTATTCTTAAACAGGTTTGGGGCTTCTGAGCATTGTCTTGTCCAACCATCTCTGCACCCTTTAGTTCAGGGTTCAGAGAAAGATGTAGCATTCAGTGAATACTAAATCAAACTAAATAACAACAATGGACTGAAGGAGGCTGCAGACTTGGTCAGCGGTTCTCTGTGGGTCCAAGATTACAACGGACTCTTTCACTTGTAGGACAAAAAGTCACTTGATTCTGCATTAATAAGATGCAAAAATATTCTATGAAGCATGTTTGATATGAGTTCACCAGACTGCCGCTGATACATTTTCTTCCTTTGAGCCAGTCGTCATACAGAATAGTAGGTGTGATAGTTCATCCGGTCTAACAGCAACAATCACTCACAAAGAACAAAGGACACTTTTAAAATAGCTACACATCTGTGGGTCATTTATGAGTTCAATTCTTGTTGTACAAAATTACAACAAGGTCCACGCTGAACAGTTTACATATTTTAATCATATATGGCTTCCAACGGGTAAACAAATTCAACACAATTTACTGCCACAAGATATTTTGCTGTTGCAGTAAATATCTGAACTCTAATCCTAAATTACAGTGGGAATGTCAGATAAAATGCTAAGTGGGGAAAACAGTATTAAGCTTTCTATTTTCATTTTCTGCTGTAATTCCAAGTATCAAAGAATCTTATACTTTAAATCTCTTAATTTCTGTGTTACTTTGATAGAAACGTAGATTAATAAAATCAATGGAATTAAAAAAATCACACAAAAACTTCAATCAATCTAATTTACTTTTTTTTTTCTTTTTTCAGAAAATCCAATTTCCCCAATAGAAAATAAAGAGAAATGTCCAGGAAAAGGAGATTAAAGAAATAAAACACTGTTTAAACTAAAGTCTTTCCCTAGTAACAGAAGAACCTTGAGAAATAACATCCCTTGAGCTCACCCTACGGTCACCCAACACCTGCTTATAGAGATTACACAACCCATTAACTCCAACTAAAACACTGGGTGCAGCCAGCCTTCAACCCAGCTTCTTTAGAGCCTCCATTATAGCAGAAACTACCTTTGAACTGCCGCTATAAGAGAATTTCCTTCCTCTGTTGAAGGAAGGCTGCAAATAAACAGGGCATCAGCCACGTTCAAGTGCACAGCTGGCACAAATGGACCAATATATCACGAGACAAAAGCCCCTAAATGCTGGAATAGGAGAGGTGATATGGCGAGTTAGGGTTGTGAATGAACCTGTTATGACTTCCACAGATCCCTTTGCTTTCAAAATAAGCTATAATGGCCATGTGACTGTAGCATGAATGGGATGATGAGTAGGATTAGTTTCACAAGTCATTAATCGGACTGTCTTCTACACCCTTTCATATAATCATAAGAGGATTTTTCAACACAGCATCATGCACACGATACATTATTAATCAGCTAACATTTGACAAGTTTTTTTGTACATTTTCTGTGGACAGAGATCAACATTATTGACTGAACTAATCATGCTATTGTCAGAAATGACAATTCTGATTTGTAAAGAATAGCACTGAACACAGGTTAATTTAAAGTAAGCAGTAGTTTGGTTTTTAATATACTGTATAGTTAATGGGATGGTGACACTCTGACATTCTTAAAAACCTTGAAATTAGGGCTGTAACATATACATCAGGATTGGGCTTTCATGGCTGTTTTTGAGCAATGGATCAGATCCTTTGTTGAATCTGTAAAGTTTAAAAAAGAAAAGTGGAGGCGGGGAAATATTATTTTGCCTTTGCTTTTCCATTTGCAAGTAAAAACACTTAAACACCAACAGTCAACAGGTCAAATGTTTGAATATGTACAAAAGAGCATCAGAGATGAGACCTGCTTAAATCTGAGCACTTTTACAACTTCTTGTTTTGCCTTCTCTAAAATTAAAACATTTAATCAAAGAGGGGGGAAAGCAACAAGCTACTCAAGAAAGTGCAGTAAAACAAAACGGTACAATGAAGACACATGATACCTTCTTTGCTTAACATTATGCTTACTTAATAAAACTTGAGGCATTTCCTAAATTAATTCAAGTAAAAGGAAATGTATTGAAAATGGGATTTTTATTTAAGTACATTTCTTAGGCTTTTCTTCTCCCAGTGATACAGTGGGATGATTATGTTTAATGCTGTATGTGTCACCATGTTTCACTGTTGTCATGTTCATTATCTTTGTGTGACAATACCAACATACAGTGACTGAAGCATAAGCACTATCCTGGATGTTTTATTAAATAAAGCATAACCTTTATTTAAGGGGCTGCACTTGAAAATGACAAATATTCCACCACTGGCATTACCCACAGCATCTGCATCCTCTTTTCATTCCCTCTGCTTACCTTTACAACTATCTGACTCTTCTGTCCAAAGAAAACCTCTTTTAATAACAAATGAAAGATAGTCAAGGCTCTAGCAAACTTCTAGCAGTTGCTAGGAGACTGAAGTATTTCAGCTGAAAACCACTTCTAGATATAAAGGCGTGAGGTTTGTCCACAACTTTGCAAATCCCATAGCCACAATCTACATACCTATTCATAATACTAAAACAGATCTCAAATTGGTCATGTACATTATCCAAAAGTCTGCATGACATTTGCTGACAAGCACTGCAATGACTCATGTTTGACTCTTCTTGTATTGTAAATGGAAAAGGGCTTTAAAAGGTATTATACTTCACCAGTGCTAATGAATGGACTTGGAATCACTGGGTGAATGTCTTCAACATTCAATGGACATCCGACCTGTCAATCAGGCCTGGAGAGGACCAGTACACCTCCAAAAGCCAACCACATTCAAAATGGGGCATAATTTATCTCAACAACTGCTGCTGAGCAAGTGGTTTTACAGGTCAACTCCATGATTTTATTTACTTCTGCTTTTGAAACTGAGCACAAGACATTTCTTGAATTACAAAGAAAAAAAAAGCCATATACATAACATGATTGAACACTAAATTTTAAAAAAATAATGATAACTTCTATAAGTTTGATGATTAAATCTGGCACTGGAGAACTTCACATAATCTGAAGGCTTCATATTGCAGCCTATCTAAATGGAAAATTTCCCACTGGCCTTTAATTAGCTTCAGGAATGTTAATGTAGATCTACGTTATAAAGACAACAGTAACGTAAAACTGCCTCTTTATGAAGCCTTTTAAATTTGGCTTTGCATAGAGAGCAGCAATTATGGACACAGAAAAGAAATGTAAAAAAATGACAGAATTTCAAACACCAGTGCAACTCAAACAGATTTTGGGAGGTTTTTGAGAACAGGTGATGTATACTTCTGGGTCGAATCAACAAGATAGGTATGCCATAGCTGTAAACCCTGAACCAAAGCCTGATGTGCAACTCCTTAGAAATGCAACATTTCAAACCGACATGAAGCACAACAAATGTGATCAATAACACTGTATTTCCAGCTACACTGACTTTTTCCACAGTTTGCAAACCAATAGATGTCTGAAACCAAGACATGTATGTATTTTCAACAAAAAGTAAATGTTCCACATGTATCCAACTCCACAGCTCCTACTCACACAAAATCTGCTCTGTTGTTTTGCCTGGGGTACATGAAGCTAAAACACTGCAAAAAAGAACTTGAACTGCCAACTTGCACTTAACAGTGTAATTACAGACCAACAAACACAACCATGTGAAAGTCTAAATGTGCATTGTTGGCATAGCTGGCATTTCCAGCAACTCTGAGAAGTTATGAGACAGAAGCATAAATCATTCTTAGTACTAAGTTCACAAGGCTAGGCTGGGCTCGATGCTTTGTTATAACTGCTACCCTTGGCTTTCACACATTTTAAAGGAGTTTACAGTAGAAGGGTGTGCTTAGATCCTTATAAAATAATATAATATCTTATGATGTCTGTGTTTAATGAGATGACCTTACAGTGCAATTAGGCTTGCATTTGTCACATGGCCTGTCCCCATTCCTGCAGGAGTGTATGTACGCTGCACTCCTATTGGTTTTTCTTCATTTCATTTTGCTTTCTAATTTAATTTTGCACTGTATTTTACTTTCATATTATTTAAGAACCTGTATTGCTACTGATGTCAATCAACTGATAATAGGCCGCTATTATCAGAAGTCTACAAATTTTACTTGATTACCTTTTAAATATAGAAAAATGTATTACATTCAGTTGTAGTTAATCATTTGATATTAGCTGATTTGATTCTATTCTGGTTCTTGACATTTCAATCAAATATTATGTTTTGATGCAAAATGAAACATGGATCCAAAATCTGTTTCTTTGCATCCTTTTGAGATTTTCTAGTGAGATTTATTGTGTTAAAATAACGCATGTTTATACAAGGTTTATCTGAGATGTCCTCTAAGCAGTGAAACTGCAACATGCACATGTCTTTATGAGTTTAGGGATTTTTGAATTTTACTGTGGCGCTTATTACCATCTGTTACGATGAGAACACTTAATAATGAAAAGCTGTTTATGTGGAGCACTGGATTTAGCATTGCAAGATTCAAGTGATACCTGGAATCCAAACTTAGACAAGATGAAGAAACAGCAAAGATATTCAGCAGGAGCAAAGTGGAGAGAAATTAGGAGGAACATTAAGTCATTTCTTTTCTTAAATGTGACATCAGTGCCCCTGACTTTGATAGCTGTGCATCAGATTAAATTGTTGGCTGAGTTTCTCTTAATGTCTATCTAAATGGAAAGTTTACCTGCCAGTGCTGCATGTGACATCATAGACTCAGCTGTTGCCAATCTACCAAAACACAATACCCTAACGTAGTCAAGATGATCTCTACTCTGTTACACTTCCAAATTTACTTCTTAAAAATCTGTTTTCTGGTACATATGTTCAGTTTTTTTTTTTTAAATCTATTTGTTTTTAGTATTTGAAGTTGACACTAAATCAAGGCTTCTTTGACTTTTAACTGAGTATTGTTGTAAACGTTTCCCTGTTCCAAAAACAAAATGGTATGACATACATTCACGTAAGAAAGTAAAAGCATCGTCTTCTAATTAAAAGGTTTTACATGTCAGGGCACAATTAAAGAGTAACATTTTGTCCTTACCATGTCTTGAAATTAGGTAAAAAAAAAAAAAAAAAACCTGAGATGAACAACAGCATATTACACTCTGAATTTTGATTTCACTTTTGTTGAGTAAATAAAGACAGAGACTAAGTATACCATATGACTTAAACTGTTAATCCATCAAAAGCAGCAATAACTTGAATAAATTGTTTCCTACACAACGTTATCAGTTTCTCACATTGTTGTGCAGAAATTATGGACCAGTTTTTTTTAACGGCATTGCTTCAGTTCATTGAGGTTTGTTAATATTCATTTATGCAGAGTCCTTTAAAAGTCTTGCCACAGTATTATACAGTATTTTCATACATTCTGCTGTAGATTTGTTTGCATGCTTGGTTGGGATTGTTGTTCTGTTGCAGGACCCAAATTCAACCAAACTTCAGCTGTCGGACTAAAAGGTATTAAAACTAACTTCTGAATATTCTATACAGAGGAATTCATGGTCAACTCAATGAGTTTATGGTATCCAGGTCACTCTCCAACACTCTGCTGGGTAGTTGATACACAGTGTTTGTGCTGATATGCAGTGTCTGGCTTTAGCCCAAAGTTGCATTATGGTAAAACATCTTCACTTTGGTCTTGTCTGTTCAAAAGATATTATTCCAGAAGCTCCTACGGTTTGTTCAGATACACTTTTGCAAATCTATAGTGTTTTATATAGACAGAAATGGATTTCTCCATGTAAATCTTAACAACTCATACTTGTGCAGTCTTTTTCTAAATGTTCTGTCATTAACTACACCATTTAGCATAATAAATAAAACCTAAAGACTCTGCTTTCATAGATTTACATACACTTATTAATTATGAGTTAATTAAGCGCATTTAATGTGCATTTCCACGTTGGCTTAATTGATTGTGAATCCAAGCCTTTACTATGAACTCAAATCTATGGACTAGATGCCGACTGCCATCTATAAAGAATTTATCCTTGACAAGCAATTCAAGTAAGTACACAACACTTCTAAAATGCTAGACAATCTTATCACTCATGAAGCATGCATTACTACATGGGTGGCTCACTTAGATTCCAGGGTGACGCACTAAGGTAGAATTGAGGTTCTGCGTAGCTCAACAAAGATTTGATGTTTATCTCAGCCATAAATTTAATGTTTCAAACCCCATCCCCAGGTGGACAACTTGGTATTGGCTTATCACTACAACACGATGTTTCTCAAATTGCATAGCAAGAAGATGGACAAAAAAGAAGAAAAGAAAGAAAGTGCAAAGTGTGTCTGTTTAGTGTTGAACCCTTGCCTGAATCTTTTAACGGTTCACTATCAGCTCTACTCCTCTGAGGCAGAGCTAAATTAGTCAGTACTACGTCACCTCCTCAACAACACCACAGCAGTTACTTGGACACACCATGTTGACCACCATTTAGATAGCCACGGTTGTTTGATTTAATCAAACCTGCCTATTGTCTCTATGGACAGATGTGAGGCCATCGTGGTGACGCGACCTCACCCTAACACACAAAAGCTGCTTCTGTGCCGAGACTGCAGACAAATGCTGGCTGACAACACGAGGCCTCGGGATGAAAGGTCTCCTCAGTGTTTGGTGACAGTTATTACCCTCTCCACTGAAACCAAATACCTGTGGGCCCAGATAGCTTTATCTTATTGTGAGGCACACACTGGGGGCCAGCCTGTAATCAGGACTTGAGCCTTGATCAAGACTATGCCACAGATTTGATGCCCACCCCCCCCAATGATCCCCACCCCACTTCTCTGTTTCCACACCACAAAACCTTTAAAGGAACAGTTCCAAATTCTGGGAAATCACTGAGAGTCAGATGATATATATTTAATAGAGGGTTTGAAGGCTGTCTTTGTTCTTAAAAACCCAATATAAAATAAACAGGGCAACATCTATTCCTGGAATTCTAGCTACACTCACAGCAACTTCACAGAACAGTGTCCAGACAGTCTCCAACGTTTACATGGACATTTACTGTTAAGAGCATGACTAGGTCATTGAAGTGGACTATTGGCGTAGTCCCAGTATACAACAACAGGAGAGGGAAACTGATTTAGTGGCTGAAGTATATCCAAAGTCTGTTACAAGTGTTGGGGTAAGGGATAAAAATCAATTCTTAAATCCATCAAACTGCAGATGTGGAGAATTCTGAATCACTTCAACAAGGTCAAAAATCTATTTTCTAATTGTTCATTCAAAAAAACTATAATTGAAGCTCCTGGACAGTCTATCCCATATACATAACAAAGGCAGTAGATGATTGAGCACAAAATCTGACTGCCAACTGCTGCATTAAAAGGTAGCTTATTCAGGAACTTTGGTGTTTATTAAATAGAAGGAGAAAATTTTCTGGACAAGTGCCACATTATATACAGGTATTGACAATTTAAATATTTTGGAAACATGACATAAATGTGACACATATTCCTTAATAAAAGCACCCAGTTGGAGCTCCTGTTCAACAGAGAGCCATTAAACAAGTACAAGAATTGCCAAAGCTGGTATCCAACCTGGAAAGAGCACTGAAAGTAAATTATGAGTCATTCAAGTACTTTGGACTGAAACTAGCATGCTCCTGGCACAGTGAGAAAATGATATCTTGAGAGATGGGGGAAAAGATAGATGGATCCATAACCTCTCAATCATAATAAAATCCAATCGTGAGTTGTCAAGAGACAGGTGGTGATATGTCCCATTTAAACATTTTAATATTAGGCTTTTTCTGGTTAATCTATTATTTCACACATCAAAACAATTCACAAAGTTTATATGGCAGCAAGCTGGTACCATGGTGAGTAGTAAATTAAACACTTTTATACATTTGGTAGGATCTCCTTTGTTCAGGTCAAGGTAATCCTAAAAGAAGGCAAATTACCTTTTTTGTGTTTGGGTGGGGAGGTGGGAGGGTGGAGATAAAGACATTTTACTGTTCATCTGAAAAGCCCCTGCAGTTCTTACCAACTCATGTCGAGTTTTAAGCTTATAGTTGCTGTTGGGCCATGCACTCTTGGGAACAAGAAAACGAAGTGATCTAGTGGCCACCTGCTTTTAAAATGACAGGTGAAACATCTTTATGAAAAAGAAGAACTAAAGAAGTTCAGCTGCCTTTTAATTAAGGTTTTAGGGCACTCTATTCCTTGTTTCTCGAATGTATAGAATATTCGAAAGTCAGTTTTAATGCCTTTAGTCTGACAGCTGAAGCTTGGTTGAATTTGGATCACACTTTTTCTTCTATAAACCAGGGTTCTGATAGTTTTACGTTAAAGTCCAGGTTTCAGAACAACTACGCCAGTTTGAGTGCATTTGAAAACATATGAAGAAACTTATCAGTGGTCAGTCACACTATCTGGGGCTGACAGTCCAATTTTGAAAGGTTACATTTATTACCATTTTAGCTTAACAAACATGTTTACATCCGTTTTAAAAATTCTGTTTTTGTCACATTAAGACGATAATTGGATTTTGTTCTAAACTAACATAAATAAGGTGAGCTTGCTTTATTTAAAAAATACGATATTCTACAATTAAATCAATCCTCCACCTTCAGCAATGGCATGTGATGTAGCATAACTAACACTGAAATGAGACAAACTTTAGTTGAGGTGAAGAAAAGAAAAAGAAAGCATTTTTATATCAGGAAAAGGGTCCATCTCTCTCATTTGGGAGGTAGAAGTGCACTAACCCAGACCTCTCCACCAACCTGATCAGATTATTATGACCCTCACTGCAAGAATGGCTGATGTCCAATATTAGGTAACTGCTAAACAAGGTTTTCATTTTGATAAGAGACCAAAATAAGCAATGATGCAACAAAAGCAAAAAGTGCATCTATGCCTCCAAGCCTTTGATAGTAACTGTGCACTGCCTTTTTAGTACGAGTAACATCAAAGTGAAATTGAGACAAGCTTGATCAAACTCAGAAACTGAGAAACTCAGAAATCCCCCCAAATATGGATCTGTTTGTACATAGCCACCTTGGGATAAACTCTTGACCCCTCTCAAGTAGATCCAACAACTTCCACAGCGACCACATGACAAGGGGCTGTTAATGCAATCTTTGTTCCTTTAGAATAGGTTGAAAAATGAACAGACTTTAGAGAAATTCAAAAATGAAACCAGTTCAGTTTGTGTTGGGATTTTCAGTGTTGAATGTTAAGTTGCTAACTTCCCTCTAATTGGGGGAAATTCAAGATTTTGTATTTTTTGGTGTTTGGTCTTTACTTCTGAATAAAATTTTGTCTCAGACTGTGCTTTCGTTGTTTTCTCACTGATCTCTTTCACCTAGGTAAAAATAATCTTTGTTTTAAAAAGCATCAAATAAGCAGGACCAATTATAACTGCTGAAAACAGTTTCCCCACAGTCACTTAGAAAAGGAGAGAAGTGTTTTATGTGCAATAATGTGTATAATTGCAGCTTTAAACATAAATTGTTTCATGGAAAGTATGCAGAGATAAAATGTTACTTCATACAAGAAACTTTTTTTAAAAGATACATTCACTGAGGTAGATTTTGCTGCATGGAAGACAGACTTCACTTTAAAAACAATAACAAGGACACCAAACTAATACTTGAGGGAGTAACCTCACCCATAATAATTCCATGTTTAGTGACCCTCAGACCGTGAAGCCTCAGACCTACATGTTTAATGGTTTCTTAACTTTGTCACTTCCACTACAGAGTAACTTTAACAGTGTTTGTCTCAGCCAGCTGGACCACACGAGACCTTACCCACAATCTATTTGATGATGGTGGCTGTGCGCAGACTCCCTCAGGTGCACATCAAATTCATTTAAAGTCCATCTGAGAACAGGTGTGTTTATAGTAGGTAGGTATCCTCAAAAGGCATGCGAGCTCTCCATGCTGATTACACTGATCTAAATATGGCTTTGTGCTAACACACACAGGAGGCTCATCAAAGCTCTGATGTCAGAGGAGAGAGGTGGAGCTTAGAGCTATCTTGTTAACAGGACTGTACTCTGGGATGTATACGTTTTTGCAATGGTTCTTAAATGTTTGTCCCCAGTTATAAGCAAACAACCAAAAACTTTATACACCACTGACTTTAATGTAACAATACTTAAGTATTAAAATAATCCATCCAAACTGAAAGAGGATTAATAGCATTTTGTTGTGTTTTTTCCCCTCTCTACATCATTTACAGTTCAGGTTTCTATTCGGTTACTTGTCTAGATCATCATGAAAAAGCCTCAAGGCTATTCTGACAAGCTTCAAACAGGATGAGTTTCAGAGCATCACATCTGCAGGGTTTTTGACCAGTCGACTGACAGAACAGAGCAGAAAAGTCCTCCTGAAATGAAGATGTGATCATCATATGGGTTCCCTAAAGTCCTGCATTAAAACGAACATTTCAAATTCAAACCAGTAAATCTCTGAAGTAGAAAAATATTTTACTCAAAGTATACTTATGGAAAAAGAACCCATTCTGATCTTAATATTCAACTAAGGAAGCCAACTAAAGAAGCCGTTTTAACACTAAGGCCCAAAAACATTGACATGGATATATATATATATATATATATATATATATATATATATATATATATATATATATATA
>JAOWBL010000018.1:19357118-19374311 GCA_028564865.1 Zenarchopterus dispar
TATATATATATATATATATATATATATATATATATATATATATATATATATATATATGTATATATATATATATGTATGTATGTATTTATTTATTCCACCTTACATGGCACAAAAACTAAATATTTTGGACAGTCTTAGACATACATGATGATTTTTTTCCAATACAAAATGTGTTGCTAAATCACATTTTCTAACATGTAAATGATGCTGTCATTCATATAGTCACTGAGTTCTACAGACAAAGAGACTAATTTTACTTCTGCAAATACCAGAGGCATCTCCCATGGTCCTCATTCTAGCAGTTTGTTTGTTTTGAAGTGTGCCACTTGGGTTATGATACTTTAATTAAAAGTCACATATTAAAATGATGTGATGGCCTGGAGAAAGTTCACCATAAGTTCCTACTCACAGTAAAACACAGGAGTATTCTTTTATTCACAAGGAATCAGCCTTTCGTCTTAATGAGTTGAGACAGGCTCCAGCAGACTCCCGTGACCCTCTACAGGAACCAACGGGTATAGATAATGGATGGATGGATGGAATCAGGTGGAAGTGGCAACAAAGAAAAAACGATGGAAAGTACCACCATGGTAAAAAAAATATTGCAAATATACCCTTACAATATCCTAAAAAAAACCTTTTGTGCATTGCTGTTTATTTTTACTTCTTAGTTTTTATATTCAACGTAAACTCAGCAGGCTTTTTGTCAGTTGTTTCATCTGTTTGCTTCTCTCCTTTTTTCTCTCCTCAAAAATACTCTACTTCATTACATCCAAATACTGCATTCCTTTTCCTTCAGTCATTTTCCTGTTTCTGATCTTTGAAAAAATCTTATACAATGACACAAATGCAGCCCACAATAACTAAATGTTAACTGGTTAACTTAAAATCAAGTCATTTTCAAAGCTGCCCCCGTGGAGCCATAAAAATTCTAATTTTATATCAAGGACATCATAACAAGCTGAGAACATTATTACATGTAAAAAGATTGCTCAAAAGCAACATTATAAGCAACCAAACATCTCTTGAATATCTGTGTCAGTTGCTCTTCTTTGGCCATTCTTTTTCCTAAAATTGGTGTGGTCTGCAAAGGACCCTCCAAATTTAGAGCTTTAGACATTCAAACTGTTGGTATGGGCCAAACATTGGAGGCATACAAGCATGAAAGCCAGAAAGATTGTCTTGTATGTCTGAGCTGATACAGATGCTTGATAGGGACATTGGGGGATGTGAGACTTGTGTTAATTTGCTTGCAAAAAATCTGACCCACTGGAAACTTTATTTTAGTTTGTAAACACTGCTATCACAGCCCTTTGTGGATAGACAACCAAACACATTAAGAGAGAATGACATAGTTGCACAAATTCAATTCACAAGTAGTTACAAAGGACAGACAGCTTAACAGCTTAATCTTTTTTGCAGAAGAAGAAACAGAGTATAAATATCCAAAAAAAAACATTATTACAAATTAGAAGCAAAACAACAGCCCACATAATGTAGAGAGGAAGAATAAAAAAATAAAAACCCCACTTCATATCCTTCCTTGAGTCATCAAGCATCATGTCATATGAGATTTACCGGAAGATAAAAAGCAGATGAACTTAAACCACCCTGTTAACAACAACATGGAGATAGTGGCATTCTAATCATCAGCTGTTACGCAGCTAAATTCTGCATTTAATCACACTAAAACTGCTTAAGTGATTAGAAGGAAGATCATTTTAAGGGCAATCTACAAGAAAGATAACTGATCTCTCAGCAAACCCCACACTCCCATCTTAAATACATATGCTTGATAATTGGGTTCAACTGGAGGCAAAGGTTTCAAGATCACAGAGCAAGCTGGAGAAGCCTCATGTTACTGTTGTCACAATCACACATGACAACATGCAGGATCAACTATTAGCTATCTACCACTAGATCTGAAGTTGTAAAGATATAATACTGCCAGGCTAGCTGCCTCACACTGAATGTGAAGCTATAACTTTGAGTCTGGTGTTCAGCAGCTCCAAAAATCTGTCGAAAACTCACATAGCTGGTGGAGATCAACTTTAGTTAACATTACTGCTGGCTAGCTAACTTATGTGAAGCGATTAAATAACATTAGAAAACTTTGATATAGTAAGCAACATAGTCCAAAACAGATATTAGCTCAGTTTTTCTTGGGTTTAGGAAAATAGAATAAAATAAACTTCCATCCTGTAGGGATACCCTGAATCAGTATCACAAGTGCCCCAGACAAAGCAAGGAGTGCAGTTGATTCAATTATGACTAAACTGTGCATGTAGATAAACATTCATTAATATCATTTTAAAATACTATTTTATAACAAAACCACACTGGAGTAGATGTAATCTGAAGAAGACCACCTGTGTCATTTTCTTGTAAACAAATGGTGGCTGGAGTTCCAGCTTTTGAATCAGGTTTAAAATCACTTACAAGTGATATATATATATATCTTTGTGAGACTATTTACTTTATTATTATTGTTGGAATACTGTGTCTTCTTACAGGTTACAAACCCTTATGAGAGCTGATCTGATCAAGACAAACAAAAATACAAATCATAAAATGAGCAGAGTATATACACAGACAGGAACTTCCACTGTTATTGTAATTCACAGGATGTAACAGCCCCCACTGCACAGCCAAAACTGTAAATACTTCATTTTAAGCCAGGTTCAAGTAAGTCAATTTTTGTGGAAAGCCCAAAATGGCAATGCTGACAACTCTGTGTATCACCACTGGCAAATTTGCAACTACTGCAACTAACAACAATGTTTCCCTGGTATTTTTCAAGATAAAAGAAGCACTACTCCAGGGCAAAAGATTTGGACGCGCTGTGGTGATGGCTGATGTTAGGCATGCTGAGAGGATTCCAGCAATTCCCATTTTTATATCAACTACGTCAAGGCTTTATTTTGAATATCAGCAGGGAATTCAGCATTCACTCTCCCAGGCATACCAAAACTCAGCCATACGACAGTGCTACTTGATGAACTAGTACTCCTAAGACTTCCTATAATGCTTCCATTCTATGTTAAATACAGTGTAATTACAAGGCCAACACTGCTTGCATCCTCCATCATCATTAAATTAGGGGGTTTGTGAAGATGAGAAATTGGCTGAGTTCAGCTTAGAGCCACCAGAATCCTCATGGAAATTTACAGTACTTGAAATGGGAGACCAGCTCGTCTTTCATTTGTCTCTTGTATTGGAGCTAAATACATATTTCTGCCTTGAACGGCCTCACCAGTGAGCCTGAATGTTGCCTGGAGAGACATAAGGAGCATACTAACAAGCTTTTGTTTAATGAAAACACAGCAAAGCTCTCCTGATGAGTCAGTCTCGTGAATAGACATTTAACTGCTGGTATACATTTACAGGTCTTTGGCATGTTGGCGGTCTAACAACTTGGTTTCAGTGGGGCCTAGAGTTGCACTCAATTTCTGACACTGTGATTAATAGCATCAGCTGAAATAACACAGAACACTGATATCGTGTTTTGGAGTAAGCAAGTTCAAACTGTTTAAAATTCATACTACTATTTACTGCTTCTCTGAACCAAAACATTCACATTTTAAGGACTGATTCTGTTGTCCGTGTCAATTTTTTTGATAAGAAATGTCTTTAGTTTTTGAGTTACACACATCATTGCATTACATTTCAATGACATTTTATCTAGCAGATTGTTTTCTGCAAAGTGCCTTACAAAAAAAAGGAGGAGCGCAATCAAGCCAAGAAGTAAAAGGAGACTTGCAGCATGCCCTACATCAACTGCCCTAAAAAGTACAATTAGACTGTAGCCAAGTCTCTGAATTCCATGAATTCACTGAGCTGTCTATAAACGGGCAGGGTCCATGTAAAACCATCCCATACAGCTTACTAACAAAGTCACCAAGGCAGTGAAACCCCACACCTCTCCTATGTTCATGTTCTGCAGCCAGAACATTAGATCACAGTTAACTTCAACACATTTGACACATAAAAGTTAAAATGTATCTACCAAATGAGCTAAAGTGATACTGTAAATGTGACACGCCCTCTCTGTGAGAAGTTTCAGTACGAAGTCACAGCAGATCTATTTCCTTCCTTCACACCCTCACCTCTTAAGAACATGATACGAGGATGGTGAATGCTTACCCCACGTTCATGGGCTCTGACTCAGATTTACACATCAATCTCAACTAAATCCTGCTAATTTGTGTCTTGTTCCTCTTAAAAACTCATTTAAGATTAAACATAAGTGTGAAATGGGATCTAACATGATCATTTTGGGTGTTACTGCAGGTATTAAAAGAATTAAAATCACTTCCCAGTTTACAGCTGATGATGAAGCAGGAGATAATCTTAAAGACACCAGAAAATACATAGCACACTTAGCTTCTGATCCTCCTTAAGGAAACTGGCTGAGTCAGTTTAAGTGGGACACAGATGAACCTCCCTGTTTGTACTCAGGCTCTGCCAGAATGGGACAAAGTCCAAGTAACCGTGAAGAAGATGAGATTTGTTTTGTGAACTTTCAGGGCGAACCTTTGGAAAGCCCGAAGGCAGCCATGTTAATGCGTCTGGTCCTTTGAACGGGCTTTCAGTGAATGAGGATAAGCAGCAGTCTACTGTTTTCTCCTGACATGTGTTGCAGTTTTTGTCACAAGCATAAATAATAAAACATGAAGTGAAATTAACTCTTAAGCTGGACTTCCCTAAAGGAGAAACGCCCATAAAGCAATCTGTTCTCTGCTTCCCACTCGGGACTTTATAGTATTAATAATCATCATGTGTGTTTACTGGATTCTTTGATAGCGGTCAAGTAATTGTTATAATGCTTATGTAAACTGGGCTGGGGTATTAGATTACAGTTCTGAAAGTAATTTCATATTATGCCACATACACCAAAACAAAAAACAAAACACTAATTTATCCAATAATGGCAGAGTAAGCATCAGTATAAAATACTTGTCCAATATTTCTTTTCTATATGTCATTTTATGTCTTTTAAATCCCTCGGGCAGTATTTTTTAATGGCCTCAGTATTTAGAGGCAACGGGAAAACTTTGATATGCAATCATGGCATTATTTTTGTCTCCTTTGCACAGTACCATTTGAAAAATCTGAAGGATGACTAAGTAGCTGCTGGATGTGTTTGAGTTCACAGAAACGTGAGAAGTCTCCACGCAGGCCCTGCAGGACAGGATGTCATGGCTACCGAGCAACAAGTTAAAACCCAGCGCACACTAGCAATGCGTCAACTTCTCCAAACACCAGGGTAATGAACAAAAACAACACCAAGCTCCCTACATATAACGTTTTATAACAAGTTACGACCGAAATGAGTCCTCTTACCTCAAGCAGCTGAAGCTCAGTGTGAAGAGGCAGCAGTTTTTGAACGCATAATAATCCTCCCGATATGAGTCTGCAAGTGTTGGGAAGCTAGGCTGAGGTGTCCAAAAATAGAGGGTCTGGACTGGAAAGTGAAGTAAGGTAAAGTAGAGCAAAGTAGGTAGTCGGCGGTGCCGGTTTGTTTCCGATATGTTCTCGTTATAGGACAAGAGGACTTTCTCACAGTTGTTAGTGTTTCCCAGGACAACTGAAAGGGAGGAGTCTGCACGAGGGCTGTTACGGGATCAATGTTCTAGTCCCTTCTTGGAGTTCAATTAAAGATAAGGAAAAGTACATTCATAATGGTAAAACGGGCCTAAATCATTTAGGGGACTTCTGAAAATATTTCTAAGCCACACCAAGTGAAGAATTATGTATGTAGCGGTCCTGATATCGAGAAAAAAAAGTGCCGCTGTCTTTCCCTCTGGCGAGCTAACGTCATTAACATCCTGTGTGTGCTTTTCACAATTAAACTATTTTAATTATATTTCACATAAGCCACCACGCTGAGTGGTAATGTTCTTCACGCTGACATCTTAATTCATTATTGCGTTCCCATTTATTATTTGCCTATATTTTTGTTACTAATTTCTGAAAAACACCACAATTACTCCAAATCAAGGATATTGAGTGTAGTTTTATGTAAATTATTGTGTATATTTCTATGTTTATTTGTACTGATATATGAGAACGAATGTGTGCATGTGTGCTGGGCAACAGATATCCGCTGAATGGCATTTCCTACCGATTTCAACAGTCCAAAAGTTTGACTACAGCTTGCTTTTATTTTGAAGGTACAAGTCCCACAAAAAAAAAAAAAAAAAACGTCCAGCCACTGACTGCTCCACAGATGACAGATAACTTAGGTCCCAGAACAAATAAGGAAGAGATGAAGTGGAAACACTATTGCGAAGTTGTTGTACATTTTGTTCGGTTTTTGTCATAGCTTCACCAAGCCGCAATGACCTTTACGTACTATTCAAACCCATTTTGGCATCACTGGAACCACTGAACGCTTTCCACCAACTTTGCACATTTTTTCTGCCACTGTCCCTGAAAACTGCTTTATTCAGTTCTCAGGGAGTTACTATAAATCATGTATGGAAATGATGCTGCTCTACAACATTTGTATCTCCAGGGAATTCACTCTTCATCACGGTGTGTCAACAGATTAAAAACGCTGGTTACAAACAATACTGTATGGGAAAGTTAACAATATGTGGAATAAATCTCAAGGAATATGTTGTTCTGGAGGGTTTGAAGTAATCCGAGGCGAAAGCTATAAACACTTGTTTCTGAAGAGTGGATACTTATACTTGTATTTGTGAGTGCTGCAAACACTCGTGTGTTTGTACTGCTCCACAAGCAGGATTCACTGCTGCCTCACCATGACTGCATAAAGCAGAGTTAAGACAAACTTTGTGGCTTAAACTGCCCTCTGCTGGCACAGACGACCTCCCACAATGATCTGTGTAAGGAGACACCGCTCTATGGGATTGTGTCTCAAGTAATGGTGCAACATTTCACTTTGACATTTTAAGAAAACAGAATCATGTCCTTGTTCCTTAAAGAAGAAAGACCAACAAGGATGCTGCTGTTTCAATCCACGTCAGAAGGGAAACCACTTGTCAACAGCTCTCAAAAGTCTGTATTTCTTTCCAGCCCGTGAAATGTGACTCACATGTCATTTGTCATCAGCAAGAAAGACAACAATTTCTTCTTTTGTGCATGTTTTTTGAAGGTTATGGTGTTTGAAATGACCATGTCTACCATATCTTGTACATACACAATGAATATGAAGCAACGGAAGTTTTTTTTCTCTTATCTGATCAAATACAGAGAAATTAGTGTATTTTCTTATGGCTTTCATTCATTAACAAAAAGAATAAGATTGAGGGGTGTGAAAGTATTACATTTTCAAAATGAGCAAAACAAACCGATAAAATGAAGTCTCTCCCGGTTCTTTTCTGGATGTTTTGAGTGACGTGAGTGAAACTGAGCTTTCATTATGTCGTCGCTGCTATGTGAATAATAGAGACATTCAGTGGTTTTCAGCTGAGCATTGCAAGCATGTGTGCTCATACATCCGGATGAAATCACTGTTGCTGATGTCATCGTGGCCCCCGGGGAGGTAAACAAGAAATCTTAATGACTGTACATCCTGAAAAAGAAATAAATAACACACAATAACAAGAAATACCTGGTGCCATGTTTGAATAATTTTAT
Source organism: Zenarchopterus dispar (assembly GCA_028564865.1). Classification (NCBI taxonomy): domain Eukaryota; kingdom Metazoa; phylum Chordata; class Actinopteri; order Beloniformes; family Zenarchopteridae; genus Zenarchopterus; species Zenarchopterus dispar. Next base: position 19,364,724 of record JAOWBL010000018.1, read on the forward strand.
GAGCCATATTAAGGAACAAACTGAGGGCTGCTCAGCTGTTAGAAGGGTCATATCTACTGTATGAAAGCTTCACATATAATGTGTGTTAGTTTATGACTGATTTCACTGTATTCTCAGCACACCTTATCTGCTTTTGTGAGCCCCATCTGTAACCAAAGCATCGCTGATAAATAACACCACTCTGCTGCTTTTTTTCAAGCAAATACCTACTGGAAGTGAAAATAACAATAAATACCCTGTTTTCTGCAGCAGAGTGTATTTGGCAACAGCAGGCAGGACATAGAGGACTTATATTAAGCCTGACGGATAGAGGGATGTTCACAAAGACACTTTTAAAAGTTGTTCCAGGGTCCTACTCACCATTTCCACCAAAATGAGAAGTCAACAATTTATTAAAAGGATGAAAGCTTTGATGTCAGAGAATGACTAAACCGCTGATATTTTCACTGCTTACTCTGAAATGGAAGTCATTTTCACTGCACTCGGAGGACAGCAACTCAAAAACTAAAGGAACAAAATTCAGCTATCTATACAACTGTCCTTAAAGTTCACCTTTCTGAAACACCAGACTGTGTCTGGCACTTCATCAAACACATGCACACAGCATCACAGGCACACCAGGTGTATTCTGCCTATCTTTGTCTGTAAACCAAACCACAGTAAAGTTGTTTTTGGACGCCCAGCAGGTGTCTGGGCCTTCCACCCATCACCAGCATCTGAGCTTTGCTTCCCTCCTTGGTAACCAGCCGAGGTGGGGAGGGGTTAGATAAATGACAGGCAGTTGTACTGAAAAGGGTGTCCATTCACTGCCACGCTGAGCTGCTCTGAGACACATTATGGCAGTCTCAAGGAGGAGTTTCAGAGGAATGACGAAGCGGGGCGGTCTGCTGACTGCCAGAACATAAGCAAGACAGGATAACAAGCAAATAACAAAGAAGTACATAGCTGCCTTTGTGCTGTTATAAAAGGGGGTTTTGTAAGTTGGAGCCTTGGATAGAAGCAGATGGAGGAGATAGCACTGAAAACCCCCCACTCAGAGTAAACACTCAGACACAAAACACACGAGTCGCAACAGGGAAGGGGGCAGGGGAGATATAGAAAGAGCAAGGGGCATATCATTTGGCTGAAGTACCTTTTGGAATACACTGTCTCACAGTTCAAACGAATGCCTCACTCAACTCCACTGTCCACATAACTCTCCACTCAGTCCTGGTGGTTAACAATAAATTGTTGTTTTTCTTAGCAGAACTGGGAAACATCCATCCATCCATCCATCCATCCATCCATCCATCCATCCATCCATCCATCCATCCATCCATCCATCCAAGCGTCCATCCATCCAAGCATCCATCCATCCATCCAAGCGTCCATCCATCCAAGCATCCATCTATCCGTCCACCCATGCATGCATAAATCTGTCTGTCTGTCTATAGCTTTTGTTTAGTATTAGCTTCTAGATGCAAGACTGTAGTCATCAGTTTTCGTTGGTTTTATCAGTGTATTATTTCATTCTTGCAGGTATCATAAAATATGTTACCTATTCTCTGGGGCTGGCAGTGCTCGATGAGGGAGGAAGGACTATAGAGTGACTCTGCAGGCCATAAACCCAAAATAGACTGTAAAATCTGGTAAAACACTCTGCTGAGCTGAGAGGAATCACAGCGTCAGCAGATAATTAACTTCATTACTATGAATGATCACCTCGTATTTTATCAAGTTACTGCATGCTTTTGCACTATGTATAAATACATACACACACACACACAAAACATTTTGACACCATGTTAAATTGTTAAATACACAGATCCACTTCCGATATGTTGATAAAGTAGACTGTAAAAAGTAATGGTTGCGTGACCCATTACATTCTTGAAGACGGTTTTCAAGCCCATTTTCCTTCATATGGGGTGTAGCCATGTTGTGCTAGAAGCCGATGGGAACACAGCCACTGTATGTCAATCAAAGTTAGCTTTGGCTACCAGCTCCTTCAGGAGATCCTTGCAGAAATATCTGTACAGTATATATCTGTACAGCTGCCGGCAGATGTTCAGAGAAAATTTACTGTTAACATGTAGACTTGACACTAAAATAAAAAATATTAGCCAACGCTGGGTTTGCAACCAACAAACCCGGCGTTGGCTAATATTTTTTATTTTAGTGATGATTACGGATGAGGACGTGATAGTGGCTAGCCACTGGCTCAGCTGACTGTCAATAAGTCATTTTCGAAATAAATTTATTGATTTGTATAAACTCTCCTGGCTGGTACAAAAAATAATTTCCCTCAGAGTTGTCGTGACTTCAATTAACCACAACAAAAAACTGAAAGAAAGAACATAGATCACCATCAGAATACAGTACTTTAACCTAAGAGATTGTCCCAAAAGCTTTCCTGACTACTTTGAAGTTTGTGATTATTGTTACTTTGACAAGCTTGACACATGTTTAGCATAAAACTCTCTGACACCATAAAGATCAAAAAGAGCCCTGGAAGCTCCTTCGGAGTTGAAGTTGGCTGTTTTTTCTCGGCAGCTGAGTTCACTCAGCTGCCACCCACCATTTGTTATAGCACAGCTTTTTACATGCTTAGCGTACAGGTACAACTATTCTCAAGATATTTCACACCAATTCTGTGCAACTGTCAACTTTAAATTGACTCTGGATGTGTGATTGCTCACACAACTCCTCATTTTCTTCATCTCAGCGTGTAAAAATGTCTTGGTGCATTGAAATGTACCACAGAATCGTTGTGATACTGTGTGTTATAACTGCACAGATAGCAGCACCCGTCACGCTGCTGTCATTCAGCTAAAAGTCATGATGCATGCTCCTGGATAAATCTGGTTATAGTTTCAGTCTTTTGTGCCATGAAAAGTTCCACAAAGACCAAAGCTGACATTCATTTTATAATATTTGTTGTGTGACATAAAATATCATGAAGGCATTTCCACACCTGACAGAATGTAAAACATTCAATGGAGATCTTGATGTTATAAATCAATAATTTGCTTCTAATTAATACTGGTTTTTTTAGTCATTCTTGTCCCAGATATGTCCACAAGATGTCAGTGTCTGTGGTGGAGCAGGTCAGTAAGTCCAGCTGATCCCATGAGCTCGGGTTTGCCGTCTGGAGTAGAAAACACACCACGGTACAAATCACTGCCACACACACACACTCGTTGCGTGTGTTCCACCTATCATCCTGGATTACAAAATTACATTTTCAGACAGTAGAGTGGAGGAGATCAAATGATTTTTAGTGCTCTAAAATCATTACTGAACATTGCCCACACACTTGGCGGTCTTGTTTGTCTTTAGATCAAAGTTTGCCAGTCTTTTAGCTTTAGTCCAAGTGTCTTGAGTGTCTGTGCCTGCAGTTTTGGATGCACGCCAGAGGGCAGGTCAGGTGACCTGAGCCAAGTTGGCGTGTCCAACCAGATGAGAAGGATTTGGGAGCTGCCTCCCACCCACCTGCACATCCTACCTCCATTCACCAAAGCCAAGCAGATTAACTCCCTCAGATCCCTCCTCTTTAATTAGGAGCAAACAGAAGGCGTGGAGGCACAGCGACTCCTCACTAATAACTTGAAAGAAGCACTACTGGATAAATAAACAGACAGAGATTGAGTTGGATTTCATTAGAGCACTCGTATGCATAGGCACTCATGTAGTGCTTTTGAATATATCTGCGTTAATCAGTGAGCTAGAAAAGCACAGCACATGTCATGTGTCACATATTCTGCAGCAGGAAGACGGACAGAAAGTAAAGCTGGTTTGTGGAGTAATTTGTGAGATTTTTAACTCATCGCTTATCAGTAACAGATGAGCAAATATGAGAAAGAAAATTATCCATAGCAAAACTTCCAGAGAGGATTTGATTTGCTCTTGAGATCCAACATGATGTGTGTGGGGCTTCTTCTCTGAAAGATGCAGGGGCTGACTTTAATGAGGTCCAGGTAGTGGAGGGCAAATGACACAAAAACAATCCAGCAGTAATTGAATCAGCAGGCTTTTATTTGCCTTCTTCTTCTTCTCTAAGTTATTGTGTAACAACTGGAAACGGAGACTGTGAGCCACAAACATTTAAGAGTTTAAAATCAGTATCCTGGTCAATTTTTATGAATGTTCATGTTAGCTACAGTAAAGAGGTTCCTCAGCCAAAGTCAGTGGAATTCAGAGGAGTAAAGCTGGAGGGAGGCTCTCAGATCTTATCTTCCACTGAGGCTTCTGGCAATGTTGTATTTTGCAGTTTTAGTCAGAGTGACTAAACTGCAGCAAAACTTAATAGGTTCTTCCTTGACCCATCCTCCACCTCCCTAGCAAATTAAACGAAATTCATCTTTTTGTTCAATCTTGCCGATAAGTGGGCACACAAACAGAGGGATGGCACTGATGCCCCTCTGCAGTAATAAGAAAGCTAAGAAGCAGACACTGGGCCAAAGTTAGAGTTGGAATGAAGTTAGTGCATGCAGTGGGTTTATCACTCTTTCCCAGAATCCTCCCGCATGGAAGGTATTAATTTCCTGAATGCTTGCATGAGACATCTCCGCAGTGCATTGCAGGGACTGGTCCTCTTCCTTGGACAGGCCTACAGCAGACCATCAACTGTAATCCCAGTGAGTTTGCCAGAGGACAGAGCTCTGCAAATGGAGGACAGAGAGGAGGCAGGAGGAGTGGAGTCCAAACTATAATTTTCCCCACAGGATCCTTCACATTTACACGACTGCAGCAAAATGAGGCCTTTCTAATGAGGCATACAACTCTGACAGAGTATCATTAGCATAGACAGGAGGCAGGACAGAGAAACGGGATTATTTGCCTGCACAGGTCTAAAAGTGACATGACGGCAGTGATGTACTGCAGTCTGTGATTTGTGGAGGGAGTAACAGGCGGGGCTTGGAGGAGGGGTTACACGGAGACTGGTGAAGACAGAGAGTGTGGGGGCTAAATTTAGCCAATGGTACTGTTGGGGTGGAGCTAATCCTCTTTGCACTCGAATTATCTGGCCTCGGATTAGAGAGCTTTGCCTCCATGCAAGACATCTACTCTCTAAAATGATGTCCTATAGCAGGCTGTACCATGTCCTCAGGCAGGGGGAGGCAGAACTGGCAGACTGGCAGCTGTAATTAACAAAGAGTGTGTTTTGCACTTTCAGCGACGGATTGCACCTGAGTGAAAGTTATTTGCCTTCACACATAATCCTCATACTATATAGGCTTCTATACAGAATTCACTCAGTGGTGTCATCGTCTGCGCACATCTATGAGAAATACTTGAAGTTTAAAGAAGAAAGCTGTAAATGCAGGACACAACACACGTAGCAGTGTCTCAGAGGTCACGTATGATATGAATGGTGAAAGTTCACAATCATGCACTTAGTCTTTCACAATTCATGTTTACATTGCTGGAGAGGGTAAATGTCTGAAATCCATTTTCTACTGAGACTGCAGAGAGGAACTGGTGAGGACAAAAGTTAAAAAAAAAAAACTGTATATAAAGCTTTTTTTTTATCTTGTATGATATATTATCATTTAGGAAAAACCTGACATCAATCCACCACACAATCTAACCATAACCACTGTTCTCTCTGCACCATCAGACCTCTCTCCCATTATGGTCCATATATTTACTGTAAGTACCAATCTCCTCCACAAGGTACCACTCGGAGACATTCATTATGGCTTCTGCACTCATCTACACCCAAAGATATGAACCCACCGCCTTATGCCCCCTTTGCTTTAAGGGAAGCAGAATACTTCAGTCATTTGTGCTGAAATGCTTACTCAGGATTGATGAGCAGTCACCATGGAGATTCACAGTGTTTCACTCAAGGACACTTTGGCATGCCGCCACTCCTGTTGTTCTGCTCGTGGGACAAAAGGATGCATCAGGATCAGGCCCCACAGACACCCATTAACTAAATATAAGGCCGTTAATGAAAAATGGAACCATGTAGTGTGGCACCCGGGGACTTTTCTTCAGAATATAAGAAGACTGCTGAAAGCCTGTGTTCAACTTTCCAGATGAAAAAACAATAATAATAATAATAAAACTACAGAATCACAGTCTTTGTGCTGATAGTTGGCAACAACCTCTGACCTCTTTGAGGCGCATTGCCAACTGAGATCAGCAGCAAGACAAAAACATCCTGTAGAGGGACAACACAGTCCCCAGACACTTGTCACAGAACCTGCTGCTATTTAAACCTTTCGGACTGTACCATCAGGCTTTGGAGGTGGGGGGAAGAGTAGTGGAGGGGGTGGTTCACGGGAGTTTCCTGTGGGGATGTGCCCTGGTTGGGAGGGGTGATGTGTGTGGCGTATGTACATGTGTGTGTGTGTGTGTGTGTTTGGGAGGGGGTGTCATGAGCTTGGATCCTAATCCCTCAGGTTTGGCTGCAGCACGGCCTTGGGATAAACTGTCATGTACGCTCTGGACATTTGAAAATGCTACTTGGACTTTAACATATAAATGTTTTTCTTTTTTAAGCATTGACATTTGTCTTGATCAGAAATATTTTTTCTCTCTATTGAGAGAATGCCAAGTCTGGTAAGTTAACTTTTGCTTTTTGCTTTGTTGTGATGTTTAACTTGCTGTTTTGTCACACAAATTCTTCAAGACAAGATTGAACAGAGATGGAAAACAGAAGTGAAGGTTATACTCATTTTTCAATTTTAACTTGTTCCAACAATGTGAAAATAGAGTTTGTTTTAGCCCACAGACATTTTAGGTATATGATAAAATTCCTATACTTAAAAATAGAAGTTCCAACAAGTAAATTGATCAACCTGCTATGCTGATATGGTGTTAGACATTTTAGTCATAGTCTAATGCAGTTGTTTTTATACCAGGCTGAATGTCTCCCACTGCCTGGGAGAAAAAAATCTCCATTGCCAGGCTCTGCTAATAGATACTAGACATGACAGGTTGGAGGGTGGGTTGTCTTGAGAACGCTTGCATGATTGTCCTTTGACCTCTGAAGGCCACTGAGGAACTGAGATTAAAATGAGTTTGATGTTCTGGTTGTTCCAGCAACAGGCCATGTCACAGATGTGTTTGAACAGATTCTCAAACAGAATATAATTTTTAATTTTCCTTCTCAGCGGGAACAAAACCCCATCACCTTGCTGCTCAGTGGAATCCAGGCAGACTAATGAAGATCAGAAATTTTCATGTGTCTGCAAGCAATATTTATGCTGATGTTATGCTGGTGCCATCCCATGCATTTCTTAGGAGATCATTTTTAAGCCTCACTAAAAGCAAAAATGTGAAAATGAACATATATCATCCTTAAAATGGATCATGTAAAAGTACAAATTCTGAATTAAGTTTATCTGCAAATGTAAATAAGTGATAGCAGATTAAAACAAAAAGCAGGTGCAATGGAGTCACCATGAAGGGCTGATAAGCAAAAAGCACTCATCACAATGTACACATCTGCAGTTCAAGCAATCACAAGACCACTGACGCTTTGCAGATTATCATTTAAATGTCCTTGAAACAGCTGTGGGTTTAAAACTTCCCCTGTCTAATTGCAACATACATCCAAAAAGAGGAGGTCATACTGTCTGTGAAACTATGAGTGAAGAAAAACAAGAAAACTAAGTAAGAGCTCCTATTCAAGGCCTCTGCAGCTAAACAGACGTACATGGAGCTGCTCTGTGACCTTGAGGACAAATCTGTGATTTCATTGTCAGCGTTAAATAAGAGCATGCAGCTGGAAAAAATGTGGGTGTAAATGTTTCCAAAGTACAATGTGACAGCATTAAAATAAAAGTCCACACAAGTTCCACAGACTTGCATCTGTACAAGGAGACGCTGACACCAATAGAGTGGAGACAGCAGATTTTGGCTCAGTCAAACTAATAAATGATCTAAACAGGAAAAGGTCAGTTGTGAAATTGAAATAGCTCTCAGTGAATTACGTTGCGACCTCTCTGCTCCCTGTTAAGCTTCAGACTTGCATTGATTTTCATGATTTCAAAGGGGCCCGCTGACTTTTCGGCACTCTCACAGGAAAGCAGATCGTGACCTATTCAAAAATTGCAGCGGCATAAAAGCCCATCTGACGTCTGAATTGGTGTGTGTGTTACGGGTGTGAGCACAAATACAGATCAATACAATGACAGCAGAGGGGAGGAGATTTTTGGGGGGTGGGGGTTAAGTGCAGGCAGCCCAGCTGTTATGTAAGTGCCAGCTGTGTCAGTGCAGAAGCTGCAGTGTGATGATGAAAGCAACTTCAGCTGCCTCAACCAGACTGAACGTCGACGCACTCCTCTGATTCTCTACTGAGCTCTCCATGTTTTATTCAAATTACAGAAATAAATAAAAAGATAACTGTGATCGCTTCACGGCACTGTAGGATCTCCCTGGCAATAAGACCGATCCCTGTACATATTTTAACAGTGACTTTAGGATTTTAAAGAGACGAAGCACAGTAAATACATTTTAGCATTTCAATCAAGTCTCCGTAATCCATCGGCCACCTTGATGACTTTCCCGCTGAAACAATAACGTGAGGCAACAACGGCAAAATGAAAAGAGGAGAGAGATAAAAAAAAAAATCTGCGGTCTTAATCTGGATTAAATGATAGTGTTCTTTATCCTGGCTCCAATCCAGAGCAGACCCACACAAACCAATCCAAGAACTGTGGTGTAAGACTGCAAATGTTTATGGATCGATTCGTGCTGTTTAACAAGCACCCATCTGAGGAAAAGGACTCCAAGCATGTTACATTCTGTAGGAAGATTTAACCTGAACACCACATCATTAATCTCCCAAATAACTACACTATGGACAAACAAAGTGTCTTATTTCAGCCAAACTGGCTGTGTGAATGTTTTCAAGCTATGAAAGAGGGCAGGACAGAAAAAGCTTCAGCGGCACTATGTTGACAGTTTTAGACAGCACTTCCTCTGGAGTGACAGCTTACTTTTCTGGTGTCAACACTCAGCCAGATGCCATGCAGGTTTTGTTGGGATTAATAAGTAGATGACAAAATTTAAGGGGAAAAAAATGAAAAGAAATGAGAAGAGCAAATATAGTTTCTTTGACGCAGATGCACTGTGAGGTACAATTGATTGATTCAGATTTTTGAATTAGCTTTTGCTTCGGTGTGTGATGCAGTTTTAACAGGCATAGAGACCAAAGTGACACTGGGATTCCAACACCAGGGTGTACGTCAGATTTGAGACCAACAGTTCACATTTGATGACCTTCCTGCAAAGAGAGGTCTTTTTCAGGTGACTGGGAACGCTAATGCAGGGCGTGATCAGAGTTGCAGAGAGTTGGAACTTACTAGATACCCTGCATAAACCACACATACAAAGATATTTATCAGAGATTAAACATCAGAGATTAAAAACTAATATGAGCAGGTCTACAGTGGTGTGGGATAAAATAACATTGTCAAATACTTGCCCATATTCTCAACAAGTGGGTAAAAGCTTTTGGGAGCTGTTGAGATGGACTCCAATAACAGGGGAACAATGTCACTATCTCCTTTTCACCGTAGCAGATCTTTTTGCTGGCATGGTTTTGACCGAGTTATCTCACATGAGAGAAGGGTCCCTGCAAATCAATAAAAA
>JAOWBL010000018.1:19382802-19398453 GCA_028564865.1 Zenarchopterus dispar
GGATGGATGGATGGATGGATGGATGGATGGATGGATGGATGGATGGATGGATGGATGGATGGATGGATGGATGGATCCATGGATGGATGATGGATAGATCCATGGATGGATGGATGGATGGATGGATGGATGGATATAAAAGGGCTAAATAGGCTGTGCAGCAATTATAAAACTTCCAATGAAGTCCTCTTGCTGCTACTGAAGCAGAAAAAACAGGACCAAAGGAAGGCAAAGGAGGGCAAAAGGTTTTTCTTTTTTCCATTTTACAGTCGGCACCATAGCAGAGGCAGCTGAGAGACTAAAGCAAGTAATAATGTAAGAGAAAATAAGACAGTGATGTAGCCAGAGTAAATCTTAGATAGTGCTGTAAAAGCAACTTAACCTCCCCCCTATAGAGACACCCGCTGAGCTATAAATTGCAAAAGTTTTTTTGTGCTGCTTTAAAATCCAAATGCAGAATATCTGTAGTATTTTGTTGGGTCGCTGTGTTGTTTTAGCAATGAAAAATTTAGGAATCTTTCAGTCCAGTATGTCCTCAGAGAGCTCGGCGAGGCGCCGGAGTCCTTCTCGCCGGAGCAGTTCTAGTATCACCTATAACAAAAAAAAGATTTGTCAGTACCAAAAAAGATTTGTCAGTACCATTATTCAACCCAAACCAAATCAACCAAACAAATAAACAAAAACATCCAACCGCAACTGTGCTACGATGTCCGGTACTGTGATGTGAGGACTTTGGCATTTCATGTGTTTCTCCAGATTTTTAGAGACATTTACTTCCATACAGATGAAAATTATTCAGTATTTTTCTTCTACTTTCGATAGTCTGTTGCATGACAGTTTTTAGATACAGGCGTGTCGATTCTGTAGTTTGGTTTCCTGGATTTCCATAATTCTCACAGTGATTATACTCTTCTGTATCCAACAAGGAACCAGGGGTGGAAACAAGCCAGAAAAGACCCTTGTGGACCCCTTCAGCTGGCTCATAGGAGGCTTTCCACTGGTTTTTCTTTCCTTCTCATGTCACTTTATTTGTACCTGCAGTTAGATTTGCTTTGCTGTCAGGTCCCATTCACAGACAGCCATGCAGCTAAACAAAGAGATATAAGGATATATATATATTTTAAATAATCTGGTAAATGAATAAAACAATAAAATCAATAAAGTGCTCCAGTGGTAATCGAAGTTATTCCTGCAGAATTTGAAAATACTATAAATATAAAAGGATAACCAATGAAAACAAATAAAAGCAATTTAAAATACCAATGAAATAAAATAAGAAGCTCCTTCCTCGGACAAGGCACTGAACCCCATGTCACCTCCTACTTTGCAAAAATCCTAACCACTAAAGGGTCTCATGCCAGTGTTCTCATAGTGCTGGTCCCAAACCCAGGTAAATGAGGTGGGCTGAGTCAAGATAACAAAAAAAACCCAAAAAACTAAAACCTACACAAAGTCAGCGTGTGGATTACAATGGTCTGTTCTGGTGTCCCCTTGAATGACAAGAAGAGGGAATTTCTAGCTTACCATATAGAAATCAAGGAATAAGTGAATGTTGGACAATTAAGCATTGTTAACCAGCATGTAAACATGTACTTTAAATATTAAAAAAATCAAAATGCTTATTTGTAATCGGCCTATAAACCAGAGGGCTTTATGAGAGATTATCCTCATGAAAACCTTGATTTTTCAGCTTCTGATGAAACTTAATATTTGAAATAAAATCCTTTGAGTGCTTAAACATTCAACTTCATCAGAAATTCAGAGACTTTGTCTTCATGTTCTTCAATATTTTTCAAAATAGTCTTCAAAATTTGTGTATCTTAAAAATTATTATGATCACATCCGGTTTGCATTCTAAAAACACACAAATGCTTCTTTTTTTTTTTTTTTTTGTCGTTGTATGAAAGACTTTACTGGGTTTGTTAAGAGATTTATATTTCAAACCCAGCCATGTTATACACTATAGTTATATGAAAATGTTTTCCTAACATGAGCAACATAACTTATCACTCATTTAAGACTTTTACTGCTATTCTGCTGTTGAAGAAAGCTTATACTTGGTGCGCATTGTAATCAAGAGAATAATGCCACATTTTTGGAGTCATTATCCTCCTGCAAACATAAAAATGCAGCTTGCGACATCCATAGTGAGCTTATTTCCTGTATCTGAAAATAAACTGAATGAAATAAACAATGGAAAGTAATTGAGAAGGATATCTATATCTAGTTCTCATTCAGAGGAATTTTTCTGCTTTTTGTCGATACATTATCTCATCTTTTAGAAGTGATAAATGCACTTACGCTGTTTTCTGTTTTAATAAGTCACAGGAAAAGATATATTCTCCTTCCCCCTCCAGGTTGTCAGAGCTCTTACTATTTTTCAGAGTGCTGGTGCTGGGATGTTTCCTCAGCTTCTACCTGAAGGACAGGTTTTCTAATCATGATGCCATACTACCATCCTGCTCATGCACATAATGAAAGCCATGCACACTGCCCCAAGCATCAACTAGGCCAAGATTAGGTGCATGATTAGTCTGAATCTTTGTCTCTTGGTGTACCGAGCGCTCTTGTTGAATGGGATGTGCATCTGTAGCAAGTGGAGCGTCATAGCATTTGGTTAGTTTAGTAATCCACGGGGAAGGTGCACACTATTGCTCCACGTGCTGCTAAGCCTCTTAGTCTGCATATAATTAGGAATGTGTAGTAAAAACACAAAGCAGGCAGGAGGTATAGATCTGAAGAATTAAAAAGCTCAGTGTAGGTTGAAGCTGCATGACTGAGCCTTTACTGTAGTGAGAAAATAATGAACATATTACTCCCCCAAGAGAGTTTCCTTAAATCTAGCTGGAATGACACACTACTAGCTGCCTGTTGAATATTGGCACAGAGTCCAGACCACGATGACTCAGAGGATCTTATATTCAAAGTAACAATGAACCGCTACAGAAAGCCAAGAAAGCATAAAGACAGCTGAGGCAACACGTGTCACATATGAGAGAAGCTGAGAGCAGGTTTCGTAGATGCCTTCAAATGACTGTGACCTTTATTTCTTTGGTAGCTTTCAGGAAATGCTGTTATCAGGCTTCTTGTTTTTTTTTTCTTTGTACGTCATGACTCATTTCCGGAAATATCCGGTGTTGATCAGACCGCTTATGAAAGGATGCATCCCATTGAAATACTATGGAGAAGGCGATGGTTTTGCTTTTGCGGCTGCTCTGTGTTCATACAAGGGTAAAGGGAGACCCCTGGTGGAGACAATGAACATGTTCATGCAGGTCAGCGTTGGAGGATTTTGTATATACTATTGTGCACATATAGTCAGATACATTTACTGTAAAAGCTTACATTCTGTGTATTTGCAGGTCTGCTGGTGTATGTGGCCATGATGGTGGGTGCGTTGGTGTGGGGAGGTCTGTGTGATAAAATGGGGAGGAGGAAGTGTCTAATCTACGTCCTGACCATCGACCTGACCTTCTCCTTCCTGTCCTGCTTCGCTCAAGGCTACGGCTTCTTCCTGTTCTTCAGGTTCTGCTCCGGCTTCGGGTGAGATGTCTGTTGTGACGTTTCAGCAAAAAGGTGACTCAGCTGGATGTTCATAATGACTGAGCTTTTCCACAAATAATCCAGTTATTGGAAACATTTTATTGAAATAAAATGTCTGGCATTTAAATACGTCATGTGGCACCTGAAACTTCCATTAAAACAAACCCTGGTTCTCTTCTTACATTCGTAAAAAACACATTTATTGTTCAGTATAATTTAATTTTTCAAGGCTAATTTCTCTGGCATTTGCAATCAACTTGAGAGTAGACAGACTGAACCAAAACAGGTGATGTTGGGTGAAAAAACACACACGTTGGTCCAACAGTGGTAATACTACCTTAAATATGATCCAGCTGTACAATCAACAGAATCTTTTTTTTCTTTTCTTATTTATACATCATCTGAGAATTTCAAGATTGCACAAATTAAAGCAAGTAAACAATTCTTTTTATTTGTGTCTTGACTCATGTATACCAACTGAATTTTCAGCTTTCAAAGATACACACTTTGATGATGATTGCAGCCCCACTGTACATTACTAACATTTAAGATTTTTATGTAGAAAAAAATTGAACTTGATAACTGTGCAGAAGGTTAGAGACTGAGAAAGAGCTTTTGAAATCTGGATACGTGAATTCAAAGTGATCTTCAAATCTGGATACCGGCAGTAAATGAGGACAATCAGGATGTTGGACAGATGTGTAGAAGAGTTAAATGTGTTTCCTGCTCCAGAATTGGTGGATCCATCCCCATTGTGTACACCTACTTCACCGAGTTCCTGCAGATGGATAAACGTGGAGAGCATCTGAGCTGGCTCTGCATGTTCTGGATGCTGGGAGGCCTGTATGCCTCCTTCACGGCCTGGGGCATCATTCCTCACTATGGTAACATAAATACATGCATATACCATAAGAAGAGACACAAACATCAAAACTTTGCTCTGAAAAAGACAATCAATCTTTTACTTTTAATGAAAATTTAAATTCACTGCAGGAGCATTTTTAGAATCTTAGCATGATATGACTGAATTAAAAGGATAGTTTTTCTCTTTGGTTGTCAATCTAACGATGGACAGGTTTAAATAGCTATTAAATTGATAAGTTACTCAAATGAAAACACAAAAATACCTTTGACTTAAAGAGAGATAAAAACATACCCAAATATTCCAGCTCTTAATTTGATTTTAAAAAATAATAATAATAAAATGAAATGATTGTGTTGCATGAGAGTTCCAACCTAGACTAGCTAGAGGACTTGTAATGTCATGCAGTGTCACACATATAGTTTCACAGCTGTGGTTAGAAAAGAGTGAGATCACTGCGTGCAGTATGTAGTCCATGTAATTATCCATGTAAGATTGCTGCACACAGTCATCCATGAATATTAAGACTAGCCATGGTGAGCGAGAGTTAAAGAGAAACATGAAAGGCTTATGATGAATGTCGATCCCGTGGCCTCTGGCATAGATGTTAGCAGATTTTTAGCCTTCCTTAACCTCCTAATCCTGACAGTTAAGTCCAGAAATATGCAGACCATGCTAGAGTTTTTTTTTTTTTTTTTTGTGAAGCAGCTTTTATACATCACCACACTGGGTTTGATGTTATCATCTGAAAAATTTGTCATTTTCATAAAAATACCTCCATTTTTAAGGCTCAATAGTATTTGGACAAATGACTAAAAGTAAGTTAAATGGACAGGGACGATACATTCCCTTGTTACTTAAAGAGAAGTGAAGTGTATAAAAGGCTCAAGGTAACCTGGTACTGAGTTGGTTTTTAGCAGCTGTTCGATTGGAACTACCACAACAAAGTCCAAGATGAACTCGCTGTGAGTGAGGGGAGCCATCATTAAACTACAACAATAATTAGAGAGATATCAAAAACCTGAGGTGTAGCAATCTTCAACAGTTGGGTACATTCTTAAAGCGAAAGAAAGTTCTGGTGAGCTCAAGAACATCAAAAAGTGTGAAAACCCACACAAGATGATTAAAGTGGATAATCCTTTCCTTGGTAAAGTAAAATCCCATCCACAACATCAACAAAACCCAAAAATGCTCTGGAGAAGGTAGGAGTATCGTTGTCAAAATCTGCAACCAAGTGATGCCTTTATGAGTATAAACAGAAGCTTTACAACAAGATAAGCCAGATAAGACTTAACCATCTAAAAAAGCCTCCAGTGCTCTGGAATCTGAGTCTTTGGAAAGATAAAACCAAGATGAACTTGTATCAGATTGATGGGAACAGAGGAGCAGCTCATGATCCAAAGCATTTCACGCCGCGTGTCAAACATAGCAGAGAGAGTGTTATGGTATGAGCACGTGTGGCCAATGAGGGAAAGGGCTCTCTGCTGTTTACTGATGATGTGACTGCTCACAGAAGTAGCTAGAGGAATTCTGAGGTTTACAGGGCTATAATCTGTATTCACATTAAGCTACATTTTACAAAGTGATGGAGCGGCACTTCACAGTGGAAATGGACAAAGCTATCTTACTGAGAAAACAATTTCAGACTTTTAAAACCAACGGAATTGAATATTTTTCAGTGGTCATGTCAGTTACTTAATTTTAACCAAAAATATGCTTTTCAGTCAATGAAGAAAAAGAGATTAGCAGGAACTAAAGATGAATGCCTGGCAAAGGCCTGGCCATGGACTCCAAACTTCAGGAAGTCATCAGCTGAAAATAATTTCTATTCAAGTATCAAATGTCATAGTTATATTTACAATTATATCACTTTGTCCAAATACATTTAAGTCCATGAAAATGGTGGCATTTTGCTTTAAAAGCCTGCAATTCAAACTGCACTGTAGACCAACTTCGATATTATATGTTTTGTCCTAAAATAAGGTAGAGAGTTATTAATGGTGAGGTGCACGTTTTTTTCTTGTAAAATGAATTTGTTCTTTCCTGGTTTTTGCAGGCTGGGGCTTTGCCATTGGTACACAGTTTCAGGTGCACAGTTGGAGGCTGTTTATTCTGGTGTGTCTCTTTCCTGCACTGGCTGCTCTCATCGGAATCATCTTCATGCCAGAGAGTCCTCGTTTCCTGCTGGAGGTCAGATAACCAACCTGAAGCCTCCAATGCATTAAACACCGGGGGTTATAAGTATCCTAAATGTCAATCTAGACTACGAAACATAAAGATGTGATTGGTGAGGAAAGATGAGTCATCAGCAACCACAGCAACATCCCACTGCTGTGCAAAGGTAGCAGAGAGCTGCTAAGGCACCACCAGAATGCCACCCACCTGTGTTTCCCTTTCAGGACATTGTCAACCCTTTAACCACATGTGATATTGTGTTTGTGTGCTACTGCTGCAGCACTCCTCCAGGTTATCACACATAGGGATTGTGATAAGGGGAAGGTCTAATGGGAACATTGTCACTCAGCTGGTGTGTTTGGGTGACGGCGTGTGGGAAAGCTTCTGTGGTCAAACTCAAACCCATAATGAAAAGAGTCTCTTCTAAAAATAGTCAACTGTGCTGTATAATTTCAACTAGACATGCCAAAACCCATCAGAGTTTTCACAAAACGCCCCTTTGAAGCTCACAGAGACTTTCATAGATTTGTGCACGTGTGTGGTTTTGCAGAATGCACGACACGATGAGGCGTGGATGATCCTGCGGCAAGTTCACGACACCAACTGGAAAGCAAAGGGGGAACCAGAGCGGGTTTTCACCGTAAGCCTTTATCCACATGAACGCTGTTTTAGCAAATACCTGAACTCCTAATGTTTAAACATCTGATGGTCAACTTTATACAGGTGAGATACGATGTGCTTAAATGGATTCACAAAAGTCCAAAATGACATAGTTATGCACTTTATAAAGTGTAAATGGTATTAAGTGACATGCAGAGGATTTAAAGAGAGAGAACATCAAGATAAATGAGATGAGCGAAGGTGCCTCAGATGAAGAGGAACCACATTTATCAAAAACTTAGTCCTGAAGCTTATGAAATAGGCCAAGACAATAAAATAACTTGCAAATACTGTCAATGCAATAAGAAACATAGAGAAGGCAGTCCAAACAGGAACTCTAGATAGGGATGCAACCTGATGGTTTGAAATTTGATCTCAGTCATTCGGACAAATGGTAAGAGCCACTTCATGCTTCCATGTCTCTATGAGCGCATGTGACAGGACTTTCACTACTCGTCTGAGTTCTCTTGCCATTTTCTACAATGTACTTTTTTAAAAGTACACAAACAAATGCAACTAAGACTTTTGTTTTACTTTTATGTTTTTGCTTCATCCTATGTGTACACAAAATGCAATGTTGCTCAAAACAAACTCCAAATGAACAAGTCCATGCAGGCCCCAGTCACCATGACAGCAACTGCTTTTAAAAAGAACATCAAAACCATCCAAATAAAGTCATTTTTTCCATTAAAAAAACTATAGAAGAGAGCACAAGCACAAGTCCAGAGGATATGAAAAAATATCCAGACACCCAGGTAATTTCTTGAGACTAGCTTTTTTGTTTTATCTTTGTAATAGAAAAAAAATCCATTATTTTTCTGTTACATCTGTATCATCTATAATTTAGTAATAGGAGCGGCTTGGGGAGCTTAGTCATCTGCCAAAGCCAAGTCTTGCAAACAAATAACACCTTCCTGCTTCAGCTCTCCCCAGATTTGAAGAAATAAAGGTAAAGACAATGACTGCTACATATTTTCCTTTCACTGCGCAGGTGACCAACATTAAAACTCCACAAACTCAGGAGGATGAGTTCATCGAGATCCAGAGTGATACTGGAACTGCCTTCCAGCGCTGGACTGTCCGAAAGATGACCATGTTGCAGCAGGTCAGACGATCCCTTTTCATCGCAAACAGAATTTAAATTTAACTTTGCATCTTTCTTTTTATTCTGTGGACTTAAAACAAACTGGTCTCACAGGTACACATTAAAACACCATGACTTCTTAACCATGTTACATACTAGAAGAAGGTAATGTAACAGAATTACACAGTATGCCCGTACCACAGAAATCAACTCTTGAACTCTTTTGTTTACCATCGTGACGAGTCCCAGGAAGTGTTATTTTGAACTACTGCACAGCTCTGGAGAAAATACTCTCATTTGTTGTGTCCATACTGAAGGTCATCTTTATCTTTCCACCATATCTTTATCTCCACCCAACTTCACACCACGTTGCACTTGCTTTAGCTTGGAAATAGTCAGCACAAAGCTTTAATATCAATTTTGAAACAGGCACACAGCATGGAAAAGACACAGTTGCTGTGTGGAAATTGTGCCCATTTTTATTGTTCTTTAAAATTAAACAAAGATACTGACCCACATCAAAGTCCAGTGCTGACTGAGCGCACGGGGAACTGAAAAACAACAAAAAGATTTGAACTCACCTGGCTGTTATAGTTCTTCAGTTTCAACATCGGCTGTACAAATGTAGCATCTTCTGAAAGCATTGAAACGCAACTGCATTTTCTGCTTTTATTCTTCTGAATGTGGAAGGATATTTCAACACACGGCATCTATATTATTAATCGTCAAAGGGATCATGGTCATTTTCATACATGTCTGTGAGGCTAATTCACCAAATACTTCACGACTTGAACTGCCTGTGTCTTCTTCAAACAGGTGATGGCCAATGTGATGTCTCTAGCTGCTCCAGAGCTCAGACTGCAGGGTCTTTTCCTGCTCATTGTGTGGTTCTGCTTGGCCTTCAGGTAGCCGACATTCAAGATGGAATTTTTTGGGAGAACTTCATGAATAAAAGATATACTCCACTAACCTAGTAGAAGAAATGCATATTGTTATCCTTCATGTGTATTTATGGATTCATGCTTTTTTAAAATGTGTGTGTAATAGCTACCATGGGCTGGGTGTGTGGTTTCCTGATATGATCAAGTACATGCAGTATGAAGAATATGAATCCAAGGTCAGAGTGTTTCATCGGGAGCGTGTGGAACGCTTCCACTTTAATTTCTCTCTGGTCAACCAGATCCACCGCGAGGGAGAGTATATCCACGACAAGTACGTTTCCTTAACGCATTCCCTTTGTTGCTATGTGGGGTCTGCTACTGACAGCTACTGTTTGCTTGTGATTCAAATCATTTATTTTTTTATTTGTTTCATGTAGATTTGCAAACATTGAGATTAAGTCTGTCAAGTTTGAGGATTCTCTGTTTGAGAACTGCTACTTCGAAGACATCAAATCCACCAACACGTTCTTTGAGAACTGCACCATCAAAAACACCATCTTCTATAACACAGGTAGCTTATCAGGGTGATATGGCACCATCTATATCAACCGAATCAAGAAGCTTCTCTTGAAGCAAGTAGAGAAGACATCTATCTCACCAAAACCTGCTGGTGTCTCCTGCATTACAACCATCCATGCTTTCCTTCCAGATCTTTGGCAGGAAAAGTTCAAAGACTGTCGCATGGAAAACACCACCTTCATGCACCCAAAGAAAGGCTGCCATTTGAACTTCCAGGAGGAAAACGACATTGTCATCTATATGGTCAGCTTCCTTGGCAGTTTGGCTGTGTTGCCTGGCAACATCATCTCAGCATTGTTCATGGACAAAATAGGAAGAATTCGAATAATAGGTGAGAAGAAAGGATAAATACAGTACAGAAACTCTGAAACAGCTTGTGTGTGTGTAACACGTAGTAATATTAAACATGTTACTTTTTCAACCAGTTTTTTTTTTTGGTTTGTTTTTTTTAGGTGGTTCTATGTTGGCATCATCTGCCTGTACTTTCCTGCTGCTGTTAAGTTTCAGTCAAGGAGCTGTAATATGCTGGCAGTGTCTCTTCTATGGTGCAAGTGTGGCCGCCTGGAATGGACTCGAGGTC
This sequence comes from Zenarchopterus dispar, assembly GCA_028564865.1. NCBI lineage: Eukaryota > Metazoa > Chordata > Actinopteri > Beloniformes > Zenarchopteridae > Zenarchopterus > Zenarchopterus dispar. Next base: position 19,393,167 of record JAOWBL010000018.1, read on the forward strand.
ATTTCAGTGGAGCTCTACCCCTCCTCTAAAAGGTACAGGCCAACCTGATCTATATACTCATCAACAGGTGTGAGCTCTTTTTGTATGTCATCAGATTCGTCAAATGTCAAGACTGCAACAAAAACATTATCTGGAGCAAAGTGGTGGATTTAAAACTGCTTGATGTTGATTCTGCTCACTCAAACAAAATGTGACTTTTAACAGTTTGGGTTGGTAGAAACTAAACTGCTCACGACTGGTAAGTTGAAGTACTGATGTACACCTTGACAGGTAATATTACTGGAAGTCCAAATGAACAGCAAATTTCAAAGAAAACAAGAGGCAGCAGCAAGATTTCCAGCAACTTCAAAAACAGATTTATATGGAAGGGCTCAAATGCTCCTCAGCAGAGACCTGGAGGAACCTCTCATGCACAAGAAGAGGTCCTAGATGTACAAACCAGCGCCTCTGTCTTTGTTCATGAATGTTTTTTCATAATTTGGTTGCTTAGACATGAAACCAAAACTGGAGAACTGCTTGGGAAAAAATAATTTACTGTATTAACAGACAAAACAAAATTATTTAACTGTTTGAAACACAGCAGGACGTAAAAAATAGTGTCTATTTTGGAACAAATTTAAACCAATAGACCATTCAAATAACACCAGCCAACATTCACATTAATTCATACTAAATGGGATATTTCAGGGCCTCCAGTGTTCATGTTCAGCCAAATGCCTGCTCCTGTCACATGTGTCCTCATCTCTGATGCTATAGCCAAGCTGCTCACAGAGCTGCAGGTCTTGCCAAATGGCTGGTTCTCCATATGGGGCAGTACATATCAAACTACGTCCTGATTTCTCACCCACTGTTATCCCGCCTCTGAATCCAGGAGAGGTGTTCTCCTCAGTGGAGCTGTCTCTAAGAGCCAACAGTGTTTACTGACTGATCCATTCCTGCACTGATCGTCTTGTAGTGGAACTTGCTGGCAGCCATAAATCCATACAAGCAGAAGGATGGAGAAAGAGCATATTTACTGAGCCAGTCAGTGAAAAGGAACAGCCGCTGCTGACTCAAAGCTGCCGGGATGCTGACTGGACTGACCCTCGTGTTTTTGACCAAAAATGGTTACTTGGAGTCTGGGAAAATGGATTCTTATGTGATTGGGATATTATGAATCTCGTGAGAATCCGCCTTCCCTCCAAAGAAAACAACTAGGCACCTTCATTAAAAAGTGGGACTCAGTTAAAGCTCTACCCTTAATCACTGGTCCAGATCTACATTCTGCAACCTAAACATGCAGCTTATAAGCTGACAGTTCTCAACTTTAGTTTTAAATCTAAGCCTTCTCTTTTCTTTCTTTGTCTCTTTTTTTGGCCCTGCAGAGGGACAGCGTTCGGCATCCTGAATGGAATTAATAAGTTTGCAGCCATCGTTGCCAGCTTTATCTTTGCAGCCTTCATCGGCATCACAAAGATCATCCCCATCTTCCTGGCCTTTGCTGCCCTCGTCTGCGGAGGTCTGGTGGCTCTGAAGCTGCCTGAAACTCGGGAGAAAATCCTGTCCTGAAGAGCCAAACTTCCTTCTGTTTTGATGCCCCAGACATCAGTATAACTTACTGAGGGAAGCATGTTTTGGGGAAAGAATCAGCTTAAACTGAAAACAGAAAGACAGAATAAAAAGAGAGGCTATGTGGACTGAGTTGTTTTTGTCAGTTATGAAAAACCTGTCTGGTTGCCTACATAAACCTGTGGTTGCTTTCTATTTCCAGTGAGCTCCTCAGGCTACCCAGCGTTCCTGTCACATCTTATGAATCTATTATTTGTCATCCTCTGTCTTCCCATCTTCTGTTCACACACAGCTCAGCAGCATCTGTTTTGTTTGAGGTTTATGTAAAAGATTAATAGGAGATGAATATGTGTCTGTGCTTGAATGGTGATGTAGTTCATGTTACCATGTTGTGCTTTGATTTTACTCCCATTGAAGAAAAAGAGAGGACCTTTAGTGATAACTTGAAATGGATGAGAGCTCTGACTGCTGAGGCTCAGCAGAAGTATTACATCTGCTTTTATTCAGAATAAACGCACCTCTTTCATTCACCCACTCTTTATTTAGTTTGCGCAGTCCTGTTGTGTCTGTAGTGCTCTGTAGTTATGACTGAGTTTGCTTCCTCAAGGTATAAATCTGAATTATAAATCTGACCGATTTATTAAATGTGGATGTTTTTTTTTTCTTCCACTGAAGTCATCCTTCTTCAATTTTCGCAACCGATCCAAATCAAACCCATTTGTATTATTTTCCTTCTTTGTCGTCTTGTCGTCGACTCTGAGACGTCGTGTCCGTCCTCGACTACGCAGCTGTGATTTTTTTTTTAGGTTGTGATATAATAGAATCTGTCTATCACATCTTGCCATGACAACGTGTAAGGAACTGTTGTTTCATTTGTCTTTCCATCTTTTTCTAAAAAGAGAGAATGATACGAACTGTGACATTAGATGTTTGATATGTTGCTCTCGTTTTAACAATCTGATGAACTGATTTGCAGAACTTGCTGCATTTCTGACGTGTGTCAAGATTTCTAAGGAGCATGTTACTTTTTTTTTTTTTTGCATGAGTGAGCGGTGTGTGCATGTGTGTGTTTGTAAGGCTGTTATCCAGACATTTGTGAATTTACTGAGACACAACAGTGTTACGACCACTACTGTATTTGTTGTTGTACATATAGACCTGTGTATATTAGTTGTACTATAATAGCTGCATCATGACTTGAATAAAGCTGAGAGCTTGTGATCCCGTCTCCTGTTCAATCACAGATGCAGAAGGTACAATGAAAACCTCATAAACGGCAAATGCTATGTCAGATTTGAAAAATGTTATGGGAAATTAAAATAACTCATATCTGGATTTTCTGTCACATCCAGTGGGCTTTTTTTTAAATTCTGTTTTGACAAATCTAAATGCAACAATGCCCAAAAGCCTTGGATACAGTTGCTATGGTGAGGAAGCGAGGTAGAGGCCACAACAGGAGCAGTAGGGTATGTAATTCTTCATTGTTATCAAAATGTGAAAGCATTCACACTTAATTCCATCAAAATTGACACAGAATTTAAAAGTGAGTTGATTTAAGCTGCAGAATTTGTTTTTGGTTTTCTGGACATCATTTGGAACCCTTTGCCAAAAACTGATATTTCTAAGCTATCAGGGCAGCCACATTGCAAACACCAGGACTACAACTTTCAGTTCCCTGCCCTTGTCATTGTCCCAGTGCAGATACGTGTTCAGAAAACAAATACAAAGCTAATGCAGCAGTCTGTTCTGGCGGATTTGCTGGGTGTTTTGTTCTCCAATCAATGCCTGCATGAATGCAAACAAAACTCTTCCAACAAGATGAGATAATAGTGTAAATGCACTGCATTTACGCAGCAATTGTTTTATACTTGTTGACCACTGACCTTCAGGTAGCTGCTCTCCCTCCTGAGCTACAGCCAGACACCAGAAAACAAATGAGACAGGACACTTTCTGATTCAAAAGCCATATTCTTTGCCTAGACATATCTATATAGTCGTATATCTGTTTCTAGAATTGACTCACCTTTAAAGGAGACACATTATACCCTTTGTTTCTAAAATTGGCTCAACTGCCTGATGTCTCATATGTCCATTACGTACTTTGATCTAAACAGCAGAAGGATACAGTACAAGAAGCTTTCTTTTTTAATGCCTTTACACCAGTGTTCACGGCAGCCGGTTTTAAGAGTTGGAAAAACCCACTGAACTAATCTGTGATTTACAGCATGATGTGAAATTGGGTGGAGTGAAAGATTTAGAACCTGGATAATCGTGGTCTGATGTGAGTCTGGGCAGTATCCCACAAGTCGGAACCACACTACGTTGTAATATTTTCACATGACTCGAGCTTGATTGATGCTTCTGCATCGCAGCTATACAGAGCTGGCTCAGACGCCTACTACAGTGTAGTTGGCACTTACGATCCTGTGAATTGGTGGTGCAGGCTCTTCTGTGCAGCACCCCAGCTTGCAGCGCTGAGCTTCCGTTTCTTTACTTCCTTCGTGTTCTTCACACATGGTGACTGAAGCGGAGCAGATCTTCATGGAGGGGAAACTGAGAAACACCAAACACCAGTCACTTTTACAAACATTATGGCAATCTATCTGTCCAGTCAGAAAATGGCAGAAATGAAATAGTCATCAGGAATACATAGCAGGAAATGTAATGTTGCCAAGTGCACCTATCACAATTATTGCATCTGTGATGAATCAATGTGTAGTCTCGTCTGTGAAGTGCACGTCAGTCTCCCAAGCTAAGTCGCCTACACCTGGGCTGCAGCATCAGTTCAACACAGAAGCCTTTTTCACTCATGTAAATTCCCTCTGGAAGTGTTAGTGGTTATCTTTGAACATTTTATAAAGACAAGCTTTTCATCATGGAATCTAAAAATGCTTGACAGAACATAATCAATAATGAAGGTAACTTCAAAATTATATATTGTCTTTGAAATAGCTCAAAATTGGAAATTAAGTGTCTGATTATGTGATTATTTCAGTCATGTCAATCCATTTTATTTTAGTCCTCTTTCCTTTAATCGTTCCTTTAGATGTGATTTGACTACTTAATAAATACCCATAATGCCTGGAATCACTTCACAGGAGATGCCATGAATTTTCTCTGAGATCTGCATGAGATGGAAACATGTCATGGGCTGACTGAACGGAAAGCATCTCACTCAGTTCTTTGAAGCTTAGTATAACAAGAGGAAAGTGGCAGGACACTAGGTGTGTTCATGGAGAAATATAACCATAATAAAAATGACAATATCAGCTGCATGTGTTTTTGTTTTCCTCAGGATGTGTATTTATTTCAAAATGAACCTAAACAGCCTGTTTTATTTCCTTGAAGCATGTTCTCTTCCAGACCTGTGAATGACGTTTGAGCTGAACTAAGCGTTCCCATGTCAGGGGCAGCTGTGTGACGGGAGGACCTGTAAAAACACAGCAGCACACGAGTGTGAGCAAGTGCCGGTAGTAGGAGGACGTGTTTACTCTGGCTAAGGTGTGAAAAGCACTCTGCTGATCTGTCCAGCAGGCTTATCAGGATGTCTGATGGCTGATGAGCACACGGAAAAATGTTCAATTTCATCTCGTTTCACTTTAGTTACAATGAGACTTGTTCATCACTGTTGTTCATTTTTTTGTTGGAAATCAGTGATGATCAATCATAGATAGATAGATAGATAGATAGATAGATAGATAGATAGATAGATAGATAGATAGATAGATAGATAGATAGA
>JAOWBL010000018.1:19399425-19420696 GCA_028564865.1 Zenarchopterus dispar
AGATAGATAGATAGATAGATAGATAGATAGATAGATAGATAGATAGATAGATAGATAGATAGACAGATAGACAGATAAAGTCATGTTTCCTTCGGGAGTCAAGTTATTTTTAGGTTCTTGGAGTTATTTGTTCAGATTTTACGCGAATGTCACACTTTTACAGTTTGATGAAATTTACTGTCCACCTCTGGGTGACCTCTCCAGTTCCAGCAATGTTTCACACCAAGGGTGCAAAATGTTCCTCCCTAGCCCCCCACCCCACCTCACCCACCGACATGCATGCACACACTAAACACAGTCAAGCGGAGACCATTACCACACACATATGAGATAAATAAGTGAAGCTGTGTTTTACAGTTTTAATGTTGTTGAGTTAGATTTTCTACATGACCTGGTCTGTGCCAACAGTGACAGGGTTTGGTCGAAAAACTGTAAAACCAGCAAGGGGAAACGCAAACTTTAGTGTGGACTTGGTAGCCTTGTCGGATAACTTTAACGGTGGCTTTCATATAATAATCTGTGATCCGTTATAAAAGTGATATTTTATTTTAAGTGTGGGTGTGTGGAGTGCTTATGAGTAGTCGGTGTCTTACCTGCAGCAGGCAGGAGTCACAGCGACCTCAGTTTGGAGAATCAGGGAGGAATTCTGATGAGGAGCTACACTGTAAAAACAGCCCCTCTAGAAATAAGACTAATATTCAATAATTCTAGTCAAAATGGTCTCATTTTAAGTAAAAATAGCTTTAGCAATGAAGAAAGAAAAATTCTTGACTATAATTCTTAAAACTAGCAAAATAAAATGAAATAACCTTTTAATGTTATTTAAACAAGGCTTTTTTTTAGTTTCATAGAAGTTAGTTTTTACAGTGTACAATCACCTCTACTCAGAATGAGGATGTTAACAGAGCCAAATTTGAAAATAATTTAAACCTCAAAAACTGTAATACCAGTTAGAGCAAACATTGCATTGTGAATTTTTGCTGCATCACTTCTGAAATAGACCTTTATATGCGCTGGGTTCTTATAACGTTGTCCTTTTGGTGACAGTGTTGCAACACAGCCTGTAGACTATCTTGCAAAGGGCATTTCAAATGAAATAAATAAAATAAAATACAGTGACATAAATACCCAACTTATTTTTTCCAATTCATTTCACTTTCTTAATACAATGCCACTTCACAGCAAATGTCAGTTATCTCAAGGCACTTCACACACAAAACAAGATCAATACAGTCCAGTTAAATACAGGTAAATTTGTTGTAACTGAGCTGGTTCATACATTGTAAATTAATCTAATAGAATGCTCACTTGAATCACAATAACATTTTTGAGGTCTGAGGTGTTTGTAATTGTGTAAATTGGCTCCTCTGTGACTCTCATTTATCGTTATTCTGTTGCAGCACTATCTCATCTGGACCTAGTCCAGGTAACATGGTCTCATGCAAAAGTGATGCAGTTAAAAATCCCAATTTCGTTCACTTGACCCATGAAATTTAAGACAGAATTGTTTCAAACAGTGAAAGCTAGCTCTTCTACAGCCCTTATTCTGAGTAGCTGTTAACCTAGAACTCAATTATAATTCCTTCCTGATTCTCCAAACTGAGAACACTGTGACCACTGGTGACTACAGGTAAGACACTAACTCTCCATACATATTTCACACAACTGTCTTCCAAAATGTATGCAAATTTGACAGTTTCTCCACTATTTTTAATTCCTTTGGGGATTAAAAAGGACAGTTCAGTTCAGTTCAATTCAGTTCAATTCATTTCAATTCAAATGTCCCTTTTTAATCCCCTAAGGGAAAATATATGCAGCAGAAATATGGTTCTGGCTGTGAGCAGGAAGGATTGCTTGTAGCAGTCTGTGCTGCAGTAAATCTGAAGAAGCCTCTGACTGAAGACACTGTTGTCACTGGTTCTGATGCTGCTACCCCAACAGAAGACTCCAGATGAGATGCTCCACACTCTCCACAACAGATTTGCAACATCTTGCAGCAAATACTGGAGGACCTAAGCCTCCCTTCTTGTGGACAGCATCACTGTTGCATCTCCAGTTCACTCGATTGTCCAGGTGAACACCCAGGCATTTGTACTCCTCTGTCTTCTCTCATTATGGAATTGGTGTTTTGTTTTTTTTTTTTACTCTTGCAGAGTTTCTTACATAGTAAATTAGAGGGAAATGTGTTAAATGCACAGTGCTGCCTGCTATGTCCAGGTGGGTTTGCTGAAGCAGGTGAATGATGGTGTCTTCAACAACCCCATGACGACAAATGGACTGCAGTGGATTCTGAAAAGTGCTTGTTTGCAGGTGGGGCAGTAAAAGTACATAGTCTTTAAGGATAATAACAATTAGCACATTTGAGTATAACATTTGCATTGAGTGTAATGGTGAATCAGGGCTCCAGCATGAGCAGAACCTTTACAGAGTCCACAATTAATCTTGTTTATTTATTTCTTATTAAAATTATTCTGGTGATCTGGTGAGTCTCAGTATCTATTTCATTTATGTAAATCAGCAACATGTGAGTTTTGCAGATTTATGAAAACAAACATGCCCATCTCAGACTACAAAGGTATATTGAAGTTTTAAAAAATTCAAGAATAGAAGGAAGAAACAAAGAAAGAAAAGATGATCGTCAAGGTGGAATCATCCTTGTTGCTCAGAAAGGTTACCAACTGATAGAAAAGTTAAAGATTTATAAATTCTGATTCCTCAACAATGAAGTCAGACTGTGAAGGTCTGGGTTTTGCTTCAGACTCTAGTTTCTTCACAGGTCTCTTGTTACCACATCTGTTCACTGTGATTAATTCCCTCATTACAAGCAGCTCCTGATTTGGTTTGTTTTTTCCCAGATCCTCAACTTTTTCAAATATTTGTTTCCTCTCCGTTTCCTGCCTTGTTCCTTCGTCCCCACTTATTTTGTTTTGGTTTTATGAGTTTTTGGACCTTTTCCAGACATTTTGCCCTCTAGTGTTTCTTGTTCGGTATTTTCATTCATTAAAGTCTTTTTTTGTTCAAACTTGGCTTCCATGTGTATAGACCGCAAGTTTTTGTGAAAAAGATACTGACTATAAACACAGTATTGCAAAATCTTTAATTCCTTCATTCATTCATTAAATCAGCTGGAGGAGAGTATGGATTGTGACAGATTTTGAATGGTTTAGGTTTTCACCACATGACTCCAAAGAAATATGCTGTTGCAGCTGAGACGTGCTCAATTTAAATTAGCTGTGTCATTTTTTTAGCAGCGATCTCAAAACTAGGCCTCATTAGGAAGATTTTATACAGATGCTTTAACCTGCTGAACATGAATCCATCTAAATTAGAAGAAGCCAGAACTTTTTAAATCCATAATTATCTTAATAAGATGCTACAGAATAACCACGTCCCCCCAAATAGGCCACACTGAGGTATTCAGGTCAAGGATTTCTCTGTGGCAGCTGAAATCTGTTTCTAACATAAACAGATAGACTAAAACATTTATAAACTCTTTTATAATGAGGTGCTCTTTCTTTCTTTTAAAAATACTACTTGCTTCTTTTATCAGATTGCAAACCTACTTTATTGCTGTGTATTTCCATTCTCCTTCACACAGTAAAAAGACCTGCAATTATTTAAAGAGATTTTTTTTCCTTTGTAACAGTTTCCACATATACGTGTGTGTATCTCAAGCAGAGGAACCTCACTTGGAGGTCGTGATGAGGTTGACGTACAGAGGAGGACCAGACAGGTGGCAGGCGTCCCAGTCTCTGAGTCTCCGCTGTGGGTGGGCGTCCACCCAGAGGTGCCAAACTCCCAGCCAGGCTCCCACAGCCTCACCTCTGTCAGGGGGTCTGGCAGGGCCCGAGCTGTGGGTTCAGCCCTGGTTCACCCTGCCCTCAGTCTGACACAGCGTGCCTCTTTCCATCAGTCAGTGAACTTCTTCTCTGTATTCATTCACGTACGTTATCGTACCGCTCACTGCCTCTCACTCCTCATCGTATTTGTCATACTTTTAGACCCCTGGAGCAGGCTTCAGCTTTCTGAACAGAAAAAAAAATCAAACAGGCTCAAGGCTAAAAGGTTTTTAATTATCTGCTCAGCTGCAAACCAGTTCTCCAAAAGGAGATTTAACCTTTGATGCAGAGCCAATTGAATTATTCACTGAGATGAAAAAGGCTAGGGTTTATGATTTGTGTTCCTGATCTATCTGTACATTTGATTCCAAATACAGGATTCAACAAATAAAAGAGTGTAACAAAGCAAACAAAGCATGCCAGAAGGCGTGACAAATTATTAACTAAAGGGCGTAAATGCAGTCAGACTGAATAATGAAAGTATATGAGAAACACTGACTCAGCATTAAATCTGTTTTTGAATAGGCAAACCATTATTGCAATATTTCAGAGTCTGGTTTGAGCTTCCAAACATCTAAGTCAAGTGGTGTCCATTATTTAGTATCCCTAAACTTTTAAAACCATCCCTAACCTTGCAACTTTATCATATCTGACTACCAACTCTTTTCAGGGTAGAAGAGGGTGGAGATGGGGACACATAGAGGTTACCGGTCCAGCACCCCCAGTTCTCACAGCTGAGGTGTGAAGTGACACCTTCAGACTCTTAAGTTCTCATCAGTGTGAAACCATCACACCTCTGCTCTAACTAGATAACATTAGGCTTCATTAGACTTCATTAAGCCTCATTATATTTACATTTTTAGCCATTTAAGACATCAGCGTTCCACTTCCAAGCACATGTAACAGGAGCAGCAGAAGGCCAAGCTCCACTTCCACTTGCACGAGTGACATAAAGACGGGGCAGAATCGCGGCTCACGACTGACTTGCTCTCACTATAAAATGATTGTGTCGGTGAGAAATGGTGAGATATGAAGCAGAGGAGATCAAGAAAAGATTAGGGAAACAACGTCAGGTTCAAGGTTGGAGTGAAGGAGGGAGGTAGAGGGAAGATGAGGTAGTTTGAACCAAGAGTGAAGGTTGAATCTATCAAACCTGACATCATGAGTTATGAATACCTGCTAGTGTTAAGCATGTTATTTCCAGAGCGAACTTTTTTAATGGGTATCCATTTGGGAAAGATGAAGCCTACTGCAGACTGATGCAAATTTGGAAAGAAAACTTGTGAATACAGACAAAGTTGCTTTCATTTCTGCCATTTTTTGAAACATTTTGAATTAATTGTTAAGTTGGCAAAAATTGTGATGACATAATGGTGAATTGTGATTGATGGGAGACTGCATGTTCATGAACATCGTTGCTTAATTTTTGCAGTTTTCTCTACGTCTTCACACCTTTTTTGCTGACTTCGGTGTGATTGCATGTGAGAGAAATCAGATCATTCCACACAAATACCTTACACATGTGCAGAATGCATCTGGTGTCCTGCAGGGACAAAACTCAAATAAGCAAAAATGTTTATTGTTTTCAGCAGGAGTCAAAATTCACACTTCCACTGCTGTAGCTGAACTTTCCCAGAGCAGAGGGAGAGACGGGGAGAGGCATGGGTCTCACTCACTGTCTGTGTGTGAGTGTGTGCTCAGCAGCAGTGGCTTCTGCTTTAGACAGTGTTTTGTCAGAATCTGCAGAGGTGTCACTTCACACCTCTGTGGCCTGGCCTAGACTTATAAACCAGTGGAACAGAGCTGAGCAGCACTCGCAGCTTCCTGAGCTTTCCAGTCAGACCACTGAGTTCCTCCACACAACATGGATACCTCCTCGGCCCCTCTTCTTGACTACAGCCTTCAGTACCAGTGGTGCTCTGACACAGACCTGTCCAGCATCTCCTCTCCAGAAACCCTTTCACCTGTCCACTCCATGGACTCCAGCCTCTCGCCTTCCTACCAGCAGCCTCCACAGTCCACTCCCACAGCTGCTAAGACTGTGTGCTCCCAGAGCCTCAGGTCCTCACCTTACTCCCTGTCTGGACGTGGCCGGAGGACGGGCAGAGCCACACGGATCCGCAGCAAGCAAAGGGAGAGCGCCAGCGAGAAGGAGAAACTGAGGATGAGGGATCTGACCAAAGCTCTGCATCACCTCAGGTCCTACCTTCCACCTTCGGTGGCCCCCGCCGGTCAGACTCTGACAAAAATAGAGACTCTCCGACTCACCATTCGCTACATCTCCTACCTGTCAGCCCAGTTGGGCCTCAGTGAAGAGGTACTGTTTCAGAGGAGGGAACAAGGAGACACTTCGGCCAGTGACCCCTCCTCTCCTGATATCATGGGCTACTTCCAGAGCGCTTCCACTGGACCTCAGCCGGAGAACCAGAACCTGAGTCAGAGCCTGTACCCGGCCCACTGTTACAGCCAGAACACAATGCTGCATTCTGGGGACTGTAGTTTTGGAGTTGACCAATTCAGCAGACAGTACAGTGAAGCCCCTCAAGGAGACAAGAGCATGGGCACAGGTCTGCAATCGCCTCCAGCATCACAGCCATCCTGCCAGGTTTGTGAACATTTACTCATTTAAATAACTCTTTACTGGTGAAATGTCATATTTAGATAACATCCAAAACAGTAAGATCATTCCTGTTATTTTCTTCTTCTTTCATACAGATGTGCGGCAAAGACTTCTGCATCCCGCTGGTCCCACGAGAGTACTGGGGTTAAATGCCCCATCACTGAAAGCCCACCATTCAACAAAAGATGCAAAACCCTTCAGTGTTTGTACTTCCTCTCTGTGAATTCAGTAATTTATTTGAATTATGTTAATCTACCTTTTATTTATTCTGTCATATGACATGTTCTGTGTAAATAGTAATATTTTCAACAGCTATTTTTATATTTCCTTATCCAGCTATTTATAATAAACCATTAAAGTGACTTATGTCTTGTGCTCATTCAGTTTCTTTCAGTTTCTCGTACAAAGATAATTAAATCTGGGTTATATTCCCAAATGGACTTTAAAATAAGTTTTGTATGAATAAAAAATAAATTATGTAAAATAATACATATAATATGTAGTCAAATATCAATCTATAGACTATAATTTTAAATATTTGTTAATTCATGTTGTACTCTTGTATATTGTAAGCTCTCAGCATCAGCACTGAGAGCTCAGTATGAATCAGGCTCCCTCTGCTGGTCATGGAGGGTTATTGACATACTCTCCGTTTGCTTTCACAAATCAATAAGACTGTATAAGTGACAGGTCCACATTTTGGGAAACTTTAAAATTAAAAAATGGAAGAGGAAAGACTGCCACATACTTTAGAAATTTCTCCAATTCCTGTTGTCCATTTCAGGCTGAACTAAATCCAAAGAACATATCTGCCACTAAAAACTACATTCTACTTTATTTATGTTTTGTATGTAATACATAAATGTATATGAGTATATGTGTATGTGTGTGTGTGTGTGTGTGTGTGTGTTATGTGTGTGTGTGTGTGTGTGTACTCATGTTGGTTCATCAAAGACACAAACTTTTTCTAAAAAACTATAATCCTTGTTCTTCTAAACAGTTATTATACTGCACAGGATAAGCAGAAATTGGGACATTTTTTATTTTTTCATCATTTCTTTTTCTTATTTTTTAATTTTATGCCAGTAGCATATAGAGCAAGAAAGAGGCATGTTTACTGCTGTGTTGGGTCAGTTTTCCTATAAACAAAACTCATTTGAGAATGTCTGCATTGTTGGTATTGTCTTGCTGAATAATCAAATCCTTTCATTAAAAAAAAATAAAAATCTTATGTGCAGTAAACCTGTCCATACAACTTCACAGTTTCACAATAATTTATAAATTCACTATTTTAATTATAGCTCATTTGAGCACTAAAACAGTGTTAAGATCATTTAAACTTTAACATTCACCAGATTGAAAACATTAGGAACACCCTTTGAATTACTTTGGATCCACAGGGGGAAAAAAACTAAATAATTAAATAAATAAAAATAAAAATCATGTTTTGTATGTTTTGTCAATATTTAACATATTGTAGAAGTAGAATGACAAAAAAAATAAAACACTTTAAGATGGGGCTAACAAAACATCAATGCTAATCCTTTCAGAAAAAAAAAAGAACAGTCACATCACATTGTGGCGTCTCACACCCAACAGCTGTGTTGGTCAGCTACATCCTAGTGTCACTTTGTCAAACTCTGTTAGACAGGACTGACATGGACCTGACACATCAACACTGAATGGTGGGCTGATGTGTGGGGCTGCAGCCACAGTCACAAGATCAGAGCTGCAGTTAGACATGTGATTTAATTCTCAAGTGCCTGTGTTGCCCCTTGAAAATTCAAGCTGTTCCCAACTTACTACTGAAAGCAGAACCAAGACCCAAAAGCCACCCAAGACCCTACAACAGAGCAGACTTCAGGTTGACAGCACACTAGGTCAACCCACTGACAAAGAATGACAGGTGTGGCTGTGAAACCCTGACACCTGTAACTTCTGGCTTCCAAAAAGGTTTCTGTTTTTAAGAGTTTTATCTAAGGACCTGAGGACCACAGCTGTTCACTGACTGACCAGTTTTCATCTGTAATACAGCACCAAGGCCTTATTAGTGTTTGCTTGCAGTATGGATAGTTAGACGACTGTATGATGGCTAAGATGGTTTGCTTTGTCATTCAGGAGATTTGGCAGAACAAAGTTATCTCTATTCTAAAGAATTTTTTCCTTCATCTGTCACTCACTGTCCGCACCAACTTGAAGAAAAAAAGAACTTTCAAATATTTTTCTCCTTCTGCTAGAAATCAGTCAAATCTTAAGAAGATGAAAAACATTGTTTTTTTGTTAGTTTGTCTTTTGTACCAAAGGTGAATATTTCTGATTTTACTTCTTATAATTGACCACTCACTCCTAGTGTAGCCTGCAAAGATAGTGGTGTGTAATATTTAAACTTTTTTTTAAAGCTTTTGTTCTTTACATTATTGTGCTGGTTAGTTTCTTTCTTTTCTTCTTTTTTTGTGATTATATTGTCATGTTATACCGTATTTCTGCTGACATAAACTTCTATCTATCTCAGGCAAGAAACTTTTATTCACTGGCTAGATAAGAAATGAATAATAGATGGATGGATAAATAATAAATAAAAGAATGTTGTAATTACCAACAATGGTTGTTCAGTGCTTCTTGTTGTCACAAGTTTTATGAACTTGTCTCTTGGGAAGCAGTTATGAGTCCAGCCGTCACAGCATTCAGGATGAACACAAGGGTATGGGAAACAATTTAATTGCTGCATTCAAAAAAACCTGCCTAAATATATAACTTTTAATGTTAAAGGAAAAAAAATCATAACACACACGTTTCTGCACTGGATCTATCTCAAGTGGACATTTATGGGTGTACCAACTTTATTCCCACAATACACCGTAGGAACAGTCCTGTATTGAGGAGCTGGAATAAAAACTGATGTTTTTTTTATCCTTGTCCATTGTGAAGAGATGCTTCTGTAAATTTGATGAATAATTTTACACTATTATTGAGTAGCACAGAGTACATGATGAATTTCTGAAATACTGCATCATTATAATGACTGTGAATTACCATCTAGCCTTTTTTTTAAACTACTAAAAGACTCCAGGTTAGTGTGATTTTTTTTTTCTTTTTTTTTTTTAACTCAGTTTTGTCTGAGGTATTTTGGTTTTTAAATATCGGTCAGCTTTACCTGTAGTTTGCTGGCCACTTTCTTCCTTTTTTGAAATGTGTTGCAGTCATCACATTCAAAGCCAGCATCTATTTGCATTTTTTACATTGCCTTTAAATATTTTTTCACTTTCATATTGACTCTGTATTAGATGCACATCCTTGCTTTCTGTTTGTATGCACATGACGCATATCGTGTCAGTTTCTTTGGAAATAGGATTGTAATCCCTCTCTGGGAGTCTGAGGTGTATGTAAATGCTCTGCAGTTTGCAGGGCGAAGATCGGCCTCTGCCACAGGTTATCTGGTTTATTTAGTGTGCCTTTGTTAACGGGGCACTGCAAACACAGAGAGATCCTTGGCACCGCTAAGTCTAGACTGCGATCCCTCCCTGCTCTTTCACCCCCCCTTCCTCTCACCTCCTGCCCTGATTACTTGCCAAATCCAACAGAGAGGCCTTTAATATTCATCGAGGAGTGTGGATCTGCATATCAGGCTGCAGAATTAGCTCCGTGTGTTTAGTTTGCCACATACATGCGGCTCATTTGATGTGCAAGCAGCAAACTAACACAAAGCCTAATATACTCACTTAAGTCTTTCATCACAGCAAAGCTAATGAACTCTCTGGGCTAACGGAGTTTGGGATGAAAGCGTTAGCAGTGCAGTGCTGATTATTCGCTCATTACATGTGAGTAAACACTGTCAGAGCTAATGTGGATTAAGAGACGGAAGATCATCCACCTGGGAGGGAGGAAGAGAGCTGACAGCTGGAATCCTGTTGGAGTTTGAGCTGGAAAAGAAAAACTGATAGAGTCTTTATTCTTGAGTCTTGAGGTCAAAGGGGTAAATTAGGTGTAACAAAAACACACAAATGAGAGTGACACAACTACTAATGTTATCTTATTAGCTTTCTTGTAATTTTCCTTATATCAAATAAAGTAGGAATGTCAAATATTTATGCCTTTGAGTGCTCTCATCTTAACACGTTTCAGCTTCTGCAAAATATCAGCCTATCATCCTCAGATGCTTCAGAGGCTTTCCTCAATTTAAATATCTGCTCTTCTTGCATTATTATGGTGTTGGAAAGCTGTGTCAAACAAATTCACACCTGCTTTTAGGTTTCCCCTCTGCTCGGGAGCAGGAGACAAATGTGACGCGGTGGATTGTGGGAACGCTGCTCAGGACTCGGCTCCACAGTGCTGGTGAAAACAAAAACAAAACATCACTGAGCATCGCTGTAGTGATGTGAATATGTAAGTGGTAGCTATTTTTCACCGTAGATGTTAGAGTTAGAAGGGAGCATCTGATAAATTTTAAGAAAAATATGATCTTTCCCTATTTTGAAGATTAAAGCTCCAGGAGAATAAATCAGTTTGAGGCATAAGATAACATTTTCCAGCATGCTAACTTTAAGTATTCTTGAAGTGTGTTTTTCATGTTGGGGAATTAGATTTGTTTTCTGGGGAATGGGCTGATGTTGCAGCACATTTTCTCTGCTGCTGTCCAAATGGTGCAAGGAGGAAACTTATCACACCTCCCAGCTGTCCCGGCACACTTCATCCATCCTGACTTTGCAAGGAATCAGTAACTTGAAAAGAGCAAGACAATACAACTGATGAAAGATGCAGACTCATCATTTCCTCCATCCTACCCTGCAGATTCCCATCTGCAGGGCTTTTTCTTTTCAAAGAGTGATACTGGAAGCAGTTGGGCATTCAGATGCATAAGAAACAAAGTCATTATCTAGCTATTTCCATTTACAAACAATTAATTATTTGGTTCCAGATGTGAGTCCCATATTCCGACCTGTGGTGCACGTACATTCTCTGACATGCATGCCCAGGTGATGGTCCCAGGCTGTAGGAGCCACAGAGTGAGATAGGTTTAAAATAACCACGCAGGCTGCCAGGTCACACCTCATCCTGGAGCATGCCAGTTTCCCATGGGACCCCCTGGCCTAGGTGTCGCTCCCACTTTCAGAGCTTCCCAGGACCAGAGGTGACCATCAGAGGTGTAACCTCACACCTCCCACCACATATATGGAGCAGCAGTCCCGTCTCTTCCCGTTATCTTGAGCTCACTTTACCAGCAGACCAGTGAAAGTCCACCACTCTGAGAAGAGCCTGCAGACTACAGCAACAGCAGCAGCCATGGAAACATCCTACTGTTCTCCTCTCCAGCTCCAGGAAAGCTCTTTTCTGTTTGATTGTGAGTCTCTGCTGGACAAATCTCTGGCTCCTGATCCAGCCTCTGACTCTGGTTACTACAGCGCAGCCAGCAGCCTGTCTCCAACCTCCTCCGTGGATTCTTTCTGCTTCTCCCCTGCTTCCCTGAAAGCTGTGGGAAATGAACAAGATGCCTTGGATAGTTTCCTGTTCAGCAGTTCAGTGGAGCCTCAGCCTGTCCACCAGATGCAGACTCTACTTTGCTCTGGATCCCCCTCTGCAGCCACAAAGAAGTCCAGGTCCAGGTATCCGGGTAAGAAGCGCCAGACTGCCAGTGAGAGAGAGAAGCTGAGGATGAGGGATTTGACCAAAGCCATGCATCACCTCAGGACATACCTCCCGCCCTCTGTGGCACCAGCCGGACAGACCTTAACAAAGATCGAGACACTGCGCCTCACCATCAGATACATCTCCTACCTGTCAGCCCAGCTGGGCCTCAGTGAGGAGGTGCTGGAGCAGAGGAGATCATCAAGGATTGTGGAGCAGGTCCAAACCCTCTGTCAATTTTCGGATCAGCCAGCAGATGGCTACAGTCCACAGCAATCAAGCTGCGACACAGTGAGGATGGAGTCCTCTCTGCAGCAACCATATCAGGTAAGTTCATACTCTGATCACATGACCTCTTCTTGCTTTTCTATCTATAATCTAACATGGTCCTCCAGATTGTTAAAGTTAAATGTGTCTGTTTTCTATTCCTAGACTTCTGGTAGAGTTTGCCTCACCAGCGATCAGTCCTGGACCCTCCAGCAACAACCACAAACATTTACCTTCTCTGGGCCGTGTTGAATGAGGTGGCCGCAAATCTTCTCCATGATCTTCATTACAGCAATGACCTTCAGCAAAAGTTATGAACAAAACCTCTCATGTTTGTTATGAACAAAAATCATGTTCTGTCCTTTTGTTTGATTTTGTACATAGAGCCATGTATTTATTAAGCTTTTATATTTTGAACATAATAAAAGTTATTTATCACTGAACACCTTTGTCGGTTTATTTATCTGTGTAGGCAGATGCATACATGCATGCATCCACCTCAGTGTTTGGTCTCTGCTTCCCTACACAAACACTGCAGCTGTCAGTGGGATAATAGGGTGCCACTCAGGGAGAACATCCCCTTTAATGCGTGAAAGGAAAGACCCCCACTGAGAGAGGCAGCTGCTAAGCAAAGACCTGTCAAGTGACACTTTTAATGTCCTGTGTGGCATGACCGGTGGTTTAGATGACTTTAAAAAATAAGTCAAAGAATATTTAGCTGTGGACAAGTTGTCTGTGCTTGAAATGTGACAATGTAAGCATGAAATTTTCTTGACATTACCTCTCTATAATCACTTTATGTCCATGATATAGGTGGAAGGCAAATCTAGTACTTCAGATGTTTTTCAGAGTTTATTTATGAGCAAACGTGTTGAACTTCACACAATACATGAATGCAGAGTCCAGGAAAAGCAGGAGTTGAAGGGTACTTGTTACTGTTGGTCCAAGCAGAAGAATTAGAGTGATGATGTCTTCATTTTTTCTGACCGTACCTCTGTATTTATTACTCTGACTTTCCATTTCCATCTCGTATTTACTATAAATCCATACAAAAACATTTTAGAGTTAATGGGGCACATTTACTCCACTGAAACTGGACTGATCTACAAATACAGGTGCAAGCAGTTTATTTCAGTAATGAGAAAGAAAGTCAACCGTGAACAGCAAGCAAATTGGTGTTGAGTTGCAAGCAAGCAGGCCTGTTAATAATCAGAAACATCTACCTTACCAGCAGCACAGGTGCAACCTTTTTTTTTTTTTGAAACAACACAACCCATATAAGCATGAACCTGAATATTTGCTCCATCCTCACTCGCCCACTCTCACACTACGGCAGTCTCGGTTGGGCTTTGCTCATACATACATAGTCACTTCACTACATTAAGTTCCTGATTGTTTACCAGAAA
Organism: Zenarchopterus dispar; assembly: GCA_028564865.1. Lineage (NCBI taxonomy): Eukaryota > Metazoa > Chordata > Actinopteri > Beloniformes > Zenarchopteridae > Zenarchopterus > Zenarchopterus dispar. The sequence goes on from JAOWBL010000018.1 coordinate 19,413,180, forward strand.
CATGCATGGTCTCAGAGAATCAACATAATAGAGGACAGCACAGAGGATATGATGGCAACACTACTGGCTCTGTAGCGTTTTTGAGGTTTTCTCTCACATCTTTGGATTTCTAGATTACTCCACTATGTTGTGAAATGATAATGAGAGTATATACGCTCCTCTGTACATATGCAAGCTTATCATGCCCAAGCACACCTCTTCCCACTGTGGCAGAGATCAGAAATCGTACTGTGCTTGCGCACGTACACAAGCCAAGTGAATCAGACAGATTGCCTCCTGTAACCTTAAAGCATCCTCCACCTTTGGTCATTTTTCATCCCTCTGAACTCATGATGCAGCTAAAAATATATTTGGATGCTAAAACATATAATGAAGTTATATGAAACAGATTTACTATCGCTTTGTCCCTTGGACAAACTGTGGATTGGTTTAAAATTGGTAATTTAATGGCTGAACAGTACAGACATCTGACCCTTTTTCATTTCTAAGATGGCAGTTCATTTTTTTCAAGTGCAAAATTCTTAAGTAAATTCTTAAAGGAATCTCTGCAGAGTGATTTATTAATCATCACACTTAAAATGAAAAAGTAGAAAGTAGGACTCATGAAACACTCATTGCACCAACATTTATAGGAAGTCTTCATATATAGTTTTATTTTTTGAAATGTTCTTTTTGAGATAAAGTGCAGCACATAATTTTTTTTGTGTGTGTTATTAATGCATTATATAATCACATTTTCTACACCTGTGGTCAAGGTAAAAAATATGTTTGAATGAGAAAAGGTTTTATCAAAACACTTAAAAAAATTACCAATATATCCATTAGTGTGAAAATATATTTAACTTTTAATAATATAATATATTTTTAGTTAAAATGAATCTTTTTTTTACAAGAACTATCTACTGTCCATATGAAAACTTTGTACTTTGAAGCTTAAGAAGTTTCACTGGTGAACCAGTCAAGCACCTCATCCTTGTTCAGGGCCACCCAGTTCACGTTGGCCTGGGTGTTTGTCAACGCCTGCTCGAGAGCCCCAGCTGCCAAGCCCAACTGCTCTGCATGTTCTTTGTCCAACTGCAGCAGCTAGAGAGGACAAGAGACATTCAACTCAACCATCAGTTCCCTTTCAGAGTAAAGGCTAAAAATCACACCAAAAATGACAGAGTGCTGGAGGTTGTACCTGCTTGTACTCAAACTCAGTGGAGAAACGTTTGGTAACGCCAGTAATTATTCTTTTAACGTCATGACTGAGGAAACAGAGCAAAAAATAAATAAAGATTGAAGATTCAGATCATGTTTTTCATTAGATAAATGACTGCATGATTGCATATCATACTGTATATTTCTATTTTGTTGTCTCCACATCATCATGTTTTTTTGTGTTTGTTATCTTCATATTGTCTTAAAAAAAAAAAGAGAGAGAACCCACTTATTGACCAAGTGGTCCCAGTGGGCTCTGACGAAGTCCCAAGCCAGCGGCTGGCCGACTGGGTTGTCAGCAATGTCAACAATGATAGAACCAGGATCTTGCTTCTGGATCTTCTCTGGCTGCAGAGTGTACTGCAGATACCTGAAACACACCAATGTTTTCTAGTCAACATTTTCAAATAAAACAAAGAGAACAAATACAATGAGGTACAAGACATTAGGCTGTCCTCATGAATGACCTGTTCAGCAGCCAGGGCTTTTTGGTGCAGGACAGCGCATGGGCAAGTTTTTCAGCTTCTGAGGCCATACTGGAGTTCCTTAACATGTTCCACGCAAAGTCCCACTCAGCCTCTCCTCCTGCTGCAATAGCATTGCAGTACACCGTAGACCTCAGGCTGGGGCTAATGCTGCAAGATTTTGTAAAGTCAGAAGAGATCGAAGATGAGAGGGAGGATGTGTGATCACAAAGTAAGAAAAGGAATATGAAGTGCTTCAGTTTCAACAACAGCTACTGTATTCAGCATGGCTTTACTTGTTGGTTGAAGGGTTGTTCATCCACTCACTGAACCAGCCAGTAGTCAGCTCTTTGCAGCCCTTCACTCCTGCCTTGCAGGCATGGGTGATCGCATTCACCTGATTGTACCTGGACGAGGATGACACAAGGATCAGGAGAATGATGGCAATAAGCCATGACCAAGCAGTGTAATAAAGGACACACGACAAATCAACAGCCCCTTATTGGCTTTTGTGTATGTATGCCACCTTGTTTTGTATATGAATGACCCTGAGGCAGACCACTGGGGCAATTTCATGAGGGATTCATTCAGAATTTCTAAAAGAAATCATTTGCATTGTAGCAAAGATATCATTTTTACACTGGCTTTAATAGGGCTAAACTAAACTGAGTGCGACATTAGTAGCCCCTTTCAAGGTGAACAAAGGCAAAACAAAAGTGCCTGTTCTGTTCCCATCATTCCAACATCCCATTGGTGCCACAGCCCGTCTGATCGATAATAGCAGGCCCGTTGAGCCCTACTGTTGAGAATATTGGCGTGTCAGCACAATAATGTGGCATCCTTCTGCCTCTGGGTTATTCACATTCAAAACAAGGTAAAGGCACATAAGTCACGCTGTTTGATCGCAGGCTGAAAAAAGCCGTGTACTCAAACTCATCTGAACACATGTTTTCAAACACAGCGGCAACTTAACAGGGATGGTCTTTGCGGAGATATGATGTGAGCACTTTTGAAAAAGGTAAATGAGTCCAGACCCACTCGACCACCTCTGTTGGGCAGTGAGATCCTGAACTATCATTTAGTTTAAGAAGGTGTTATGTGCATGTAGGCACATTTATTCATTTGTATTATCAAATTTCTTTCAAAAAAGGACAGAAGAGGGGGTATGTTCTCTCATTGTTCCCATGGGTGTCATTAACATTTAAACCATTCTGCATATCGCTTATTGTCCCTTTGAAGGATGAAAGCTGTCAGTCACCAAAGAAAAAAATTGTAATTCTTTGTTGTCATATTTGTCACTTAAAAATACACAGCACATATTTTTCCAAAAGAGTCAAGCAGACATGATTTTAAACAGGCAGCATTTTAAAATCCTTACTGATCGGTGTGTTTTTCTGGGATCTTTGTCCAGTTGAGAGTAAGATCTCTGAAGTATTGAAACAGAGGGGTGACCTGTTTATTTATGTAAGCCTAAAGGATGGAGATGAAATATGAAGTTGATTTGTTTTTTCTGTTCAGAACAAACGCAAGTGTTATATTTACAGTGCATTCTGGATCATCTCCACACCTCTAACAATCCCTTTTTTCAGATGTTATTTCAGAATTCACATCTCAGCTCATTTATTGATCAAATGTTTATTGTTTACAAACCCGCATGGGCCCGTAGACTTCACTCCGGTCAAACATGAGGAAGAAGTAATCCAAGTTATGAATGGCAGCCTGCCAGGGTATGTATTCAACTTCTCTGTCCAGGAACTTGGTCGTCCTCAGAGCCAGAGTTATGTTCAGGATCTTTGCCCTGAAAATGAGCCACATATTGATAAAACTGCACTTTTAAAAAAATGAACAGAATTGTGTAACAATGTTTTGCAAACTTTGGCCTGACCTTGCGAGATTGAAGGCATCGTCAATAATCTGAACACGATTGATTAAGGGGATATCCTGAACAGTGAGAGACGAAACTGAGTGTAGATGGTGGGGATTTTCAAACATTGCAGAGATATTGCACGTGTTGTACCTGATGTCTTGAGTTCAGCTTGGCGAGGAGACGCTCCCAGTTGTCAGCGTCGTAGTTGACTCGATAAAAGCCTGTCACATTCACGTTGGCCACCAACCATTCAGAAGAACCAAGAGCCATGTCTGTGTTGCTAGCTGTTTGAATGCAGGTTGAAACCCAGTGAGACTTTTCATAGAATGTTTATTATCTGTACTCAGCTTCATTTTAAATTCAAAGGTTTTACATGTCAGTCAGAAGGAAATGTCAGGTGTTTGGAGTGCCTACCAACTGAAATTTATCATAGTAGGACATCTAAATTCTTTATTTTATAAAATATAAAGTGCTTAGTCAGAAGCATTTATGGCAGGAAACCCAAAACTTAAAAGCAAAATGCAAAAAAGAAAAGCTATGGGACATGAGAGCAGAATGGTGACAAAACAGAAATGGTGAAGAGAGAGGCAATGATGATGAGGACACGAATGTGTTTTTATAGCCATGTTTTGTTGTCTTTTTTTTTCAGTTCTGTGTTTTGTTTTTACTGGTTGTGATTCCAAGTGTCATGTTGTCTTGACTTCTCATTTGTGAGGATTTTGGTTTTCTAGCCCTGTGTGGTGTCTTCCCTGATACCTGTGTCCTGTTGTCTTCCCCCACAGTTTTACCTGCTCTTACACTACATGATGTTTGCTTTTCTTTCCTTCGCCGGTGACCTGCTGCCTGTCTTTAGAAATGCATTCTTGTGGATATTTGTCTTCTTGTGTACTTGTGTCATCATCTACAGTCAGAGTACTGTTTCAAATATCAAGAGTACATCTGATCAAGTAGAAACATCTGGATGTGCTTTAGCTCCGCCCATTTTATCAAGGGTCCAGCCAGTGGAGACTTGTCTAGACCTTAGACTGTATAACACAACGGATGCAACACTGAGTCATGGGACTAACTGGTTTCTGAAGAGCAGTTTTGAATAATCTTTTTCTTTGTAGTATATGCAGTTAAAATGTCTGGAAAGCCAACAGAAACATGCCCACTGTATGTCAATCTATGTTAACTTTGGCTACGCGCTCCTTCATCTGATTCCTGCCGAAATATCTGCAGAGCTGCTGGCAGCAGTTTACATATCGCTTAACATGTTGACTTGACGACAAAATCAAAAGTTAAATTGGCGTTTAGCCGATGCTGGATTAGGACACACTGCTCATTGATTCACTAAGCGAAATATGATGATTACAGATGAAGAAGTGACCACAGCTAGCCATTGGCTGAGCCGACTGTCAGTCAATCATATTGGCAATAAATATAATACTTTATATAAACTCTTCTGGCATGGTCCAAAAAAATCCACCCCCCTGAAAGTTGTCATGGGTGTGAAATCAAACGACTAAGACCTAAATGGTTTCTCAACCAGGCTGTAAATATGTTCATTTATAAACACATTTATTTATTTATATTTATCTATAAACCAGGTAATGTAAAGGTAAAGATGTTTATTTTTGCTCTAAACTCAGATATTTTAACATGGGAATCAATGGAGATTGATTCACATTGTCATCCAGCCTCTAGTGTTCAGTCAAGGAACTGCAACAAAATATAGTTTCCCGAGCTGCAACAAGGAAGTGAGATGGTTGGCGGTTAGTGTAGATTTGGGATGGTAAAGTATCCCAGAATGCATTTTGCAGAGGAGGAGATGAGTCAATATAAAGTTACAACTTTATGCTTGTTTAACAGAATGTAGTTTTAAGGTTTTTCCATTCAAGAATATAGTTTTTATAACTTCATATTGTGGTAAAGTTATTGAGTCTGGGCCTATTTTAATACTTCCCCAAACATTTTTTGTTTATTTTTCTTTTAACTTCCATCAAGTGTTATTTATAATGCGGCTGACATGCAAAAGTGTAAAAAGGAACTTACGTGAGAGTAATTGTCTCTTTTCTGATGTGATCCTTCTTGTGATTCTTGTGCTCATGCTCTTTTACCTAGTTCAGTTTGTTACTGGGTTTTGGAAAACCCTACAGGGGAAGTGCCCTTTGTAAAAATCAAAGACTTTGTTTCCTACTATTGCTTCCTATTCTCCTGAACACCTGAACCAAACATTAATTTTCAAATTACAGTTATGCCTGGCTTTTACATTCCTAATACGAATTTGACTCTAAAACAAACAACCAAAATATCAGTATTTTTTTTAAGCAAAGTTTCCAGACTGTTTTTTTACTCATGTGAGAGCATGCATGACCCAGCACTTTTACAGCAGTGTAAAATGGGGGGAGATTTTTTTTTCCAGCACTAAACTGAAACACTCAGCTTTAGTGGATGAAGATCAGTTTAATTTTGAATAAGTGTTTGAATATGAAATGTGTCTATGTATTTGTAACTTTCAGCAGTTCTTCTGGTGGGACAAATGTCTTTTATCAGTTCAATGTCTGTACAGATTGCTAACCTGAAACAGTGGCTGTGTGGAGATCCCGATGGTCCCAGATCTGGCTTGTTTATGGCTTGTGTAATATCTAGTGACCACTGGCAGTGGTGCGGGGACTCGCCAGCAGGTGTCTTTTATGAGTTTATGAGTTGTTGACACAGAACAATCAAGTGACAACTCTTGACAGTCAACCGTGGAGCTCGCTGACACGTCGGTGAGCTCTGCAATTGGCAACTCAGGCCTAAGATCCTCACGTCTGAAGAGCCACGCACCAAGCTGCCGTATTCTTCTTACTGGGAGGGACCTTTCTAATTCCAACCGAGCCATGTTTCTTTGTCCATTTTCAAATTGCACTGTCAAGAATTTTAACATTCAACAAACTAACATGTGGAGTCAGTTTTTGAAACACCTTTGAGAATTACATGTGTGCTCTTAGGAGGATTTGCATCTGTCTTAAATGTTTTCCACTTGCAAACATTTTTTTCTCCCAGTAGATTGATAAACTCCAAAATGATGAGCAGCAGCAACACTTTCTTCGCTAAGATCATCGCTGATGTCTTTCTTCCTTGGCATTGTGCTAACACCACCACGTGCCTCAACGAATGTAGAGATGCTGCTTCATGCTGATGATAATCACATGCCTTTTTTTCAGCAGTATCTGGCTGACATGTATCCCTCTAATTCCTATAAAAGCTGCACATGTGTGCTCAGTTATTTATACGTTCCTGCTGCATGTTGGCATGTGATGATGTAACATAAAAAGTGTTGTTGTTTACCCTGTTTAAAATCTGAAGCGGGCCTTATTGTTATTATATTTCAGAAATGTCCTGATGCATAAAATCTTACAGGTGAAAGAGGTTGTGCTTTCTTTGTCTTGTGACTGTGGTACCTTCTTTACTAAGAAGCCAGTATTGCTGCTCAGCTCCACCAGTTTTAATCCAGGTAATGGGGACAAACCACTCATAGCTTCAACCCCATTTGTCCAGTCACACATAAATGTGAATAAAAATAACATACAGAAAAAGAAAAGGTGAGTAAATGTGATTTTTTTAAAAAATACTCATATCATGTATGTTGAGCATATAAATCTCATTCATTAAAAATTTGACCCTACTTGAACTCAGAAGGTCCGGGCACCTCAGATTCTGGATCCAGCAAGAAGTGTTTCTGAGTGATTGTTCCTGTCTGGGTGTCAATGGTGATCAATGGGAATCCCATCTGTAGGACCCACCAGTTCATAATGGCCTCCACAGAGTGAGGCAAAGATATGCCAGCTTCATCCACTGCCTTCCAATGGAAAGAAACAAAAAATTGTAGTGATGAGTAAGTTTTTGTTACTTTTGTTAGAGTCCAACTTTTATTGAAGGCTTTTGCTAAAGCCTGCAACAGTGGTCTTACTGCCAGCTTCAACAGCTTTTTGATTATGCTGCTGAATGGAAAAAGCATT